>JADMLD010001196.1:0-34336 GCA_017589585.1 Phylloscopus whistleri | reverse complement strand
AGAGCGTCCTTTTCCTCCTCCCATCCCAGTGCCAACTCCCCGTTCCCTTCCCTGCCCTCCACTTGCTCTCACAGTGGGGAGGGATGAGGATGAAGAGTCAAACACACGGCTGGCTTAGCAAAGCTCGCTCATCTGGGTCCAATATGTTTTATGGTGACATGCAGACTGAGTTTGCTACTTCCTGTGGATTTTCTTAGAGCCAACAACATCCTGCAGACCGGTGGGTGCTGGCATAAGTGTGACACCCTTGCAATCAGCACTGTGATCGAGCCCCAGGTATTCCCTGTGCCACAGTTCATGCCACTTGGGCAAAAATCAGGTGTCCAAAATCAATTGTCATAAATCTCCAGTTACCATCTGCAGAATGGAGAATATAGCAGCAAAATTGGTTGGATGATGATCTTGATGGTCTCTTGAAGGTCTCTTCCAATCTAGTGATTCTGTGAAAATGCACCCACCTTTAGCCATGGAAAATACAAATGTATATACAGGATTTAGCAACTTCAGACTGCCTTTGTACGTGATGAAGAGAAAAGGGCATTTATGCCTATTTCAGATGTCCACCTTGCTCTAGGAATAGCCTTTTAGTTCTGCTTTGGGTGTGAAGGGAACTTCATAGGTGATCTTGGAGTTACACCATCGCCAAATGACTCCTGCTGTGGCTGTTGGGATGAGGACCTTAGGGAAGGCACCAGAGCTCCTTGCAGAGCCCATCCTATGCTTTTGAGGGTGTTTGTTGGGGACCAAGCCTCTTACCAGCCTGGCATCCTCTCCCTCCAAGCCAGCAGAGCAAACTGGGCCTGCTTCCCACTGTGGTCACTGCCTTATCTCTGAGCTCTGCCCACATGTTGGCTCAACGTGCCCATTTGTGATGGGCAAGGAGCTACCCACAGGCATGAACAGACTCACAGAAGGTGTCTGGTCTTATTTATGATCACAAACTGTGAGGGGAAGAAAAGACAGCTCCTCCAGAACTGGCTGGGTGGCCTCCTGTGTTGGCCCACATATCCCTTGGTTGCTGCCATCTCATACCTCACCACCATACACAGTGGATTGCTTTCAAATTGTCTCCAATTGTCACATTTTTTTTCCCTGAACAAAACACTGAAACATTCTTCAGATTGGTAAAATATGTGCTTGAAGTCTGTAAAAATTCAAATGTATTGGGATTTTTTTTGTAAATGATACATTGTGAAAGTCTCCTTTGCACTGTCTCCCCTGTAACCCGCAGCAAATTAACCCCATGGTTCTCAAACCCTGCTTCAATTGCTCTGGAGAGGTCTCTCCTTTTAATTTTGTGGTTTCCTCCAGGCTGAAAAATGTCCCTATAACTGAGTAGGTGAAAGCATTTTAAAACCACAAGGAACCCCAGTGCTGAGCTGAAAAGCAAATGAAAAATAGATGGGGTGTGTTTTATATCCCAACTGACCATGCTGGAAAGGTCATTAGACACTGCTCAGCTGGGGTTATCTCACTGACCATCCCAAAAGTACTAGCTGCAGAATGCCCAGGTTAAAGTCACAGCAAAAGTCATTACCATTTTTATGAGGGGGAGTATGGCATTTTTCACATACATACTCAGTCAGATATGCTACAAAGTGGGGGGAAAGCAATAACCATTTGCTAATCTGTTAGCTCTTCCAGGGTTACTCGGGGTAGTGCTGTGGTGATCTCCCTCCCCACCCTCCTGCCCGGCGGCATCCATCTGGGACACCTAATGAATGATTGGTAAACACAACTTTTCCCAGCAAGACAAAAATCTGTTTCTAACTCATGACCTGCTGACACTCGTTCATTATGTGGCCTTCTTCTGAGAGACAGGCTGTTTAGGAAAACCATTGACCGGCTGCCTGCCCTGTGCAGCCATCCCTTAATGGCAGGACAGACCCTCTTAGGGCCGGGGTGATAGTGAAGGGCTGCTCAGCAGATGTTGTAGAAAGGGAGTCACGGCCACTCAGTGCTCCGCCGAGACGACGCGGGGCCGTGGGACCCACTGCAGAGCCCTGGGGCTGGAGGAGACGTCCTGGCTGGCTCTCTTTGCTGCTGAAACAGGGCCATATTTCACCAACACCCTCCCACAGCCGACCCTCGCCTCGTGTGGGGATTTCACCTGACGCCCACGAAGATCAGTGCACGGTTTTTCACCGCTTTTCGTCGGCTTTGAGTGAGGCGTCACTTGAAGCTTTGGGATATGTATTTGTTCTTGGGAAATCCTTCACATTCACCCTGCACTGTCCTTCATCCAGAGGCACTGGGTTTGTCAGGGACCTCCCTGTCCTGTAGGTAATGTCCCAGCCCCAGCTAAACAGGGCATGGAGCAGTCTGCTCTCCTATTCCATAGGTGTTGCTCTCCTATTCCACGGGGACAAGAAAGATCCATCTAAAGCCAATCACTCCAGCTGTTTTTTGCTGATGAATGAATTAATGGCATTGCAGGGAGAACTGATACTTAACAAACACTTTCACTTCCCACTCTTCCCACTGACCTCTTGGGAACTGATGTGAGCTAGGGAGAGTGCTGTGTTTTTCCTTCCTCAGAGAGTCTTCAAGATGTTCACCTGGCAGGGTAAACAACCTCATTGATCTTATGAGGTTTAGATGAAGATCAGAGTAATTTGGGGATGCTCCAAGCTTTAGGTTTTTTTGTTGTTTTTTTTTTTCTAGAGCCATTTATATAGCAGTTTTTAATCCTTTTTTGAATTCCAAAGAGCTGCATTAAAAACACCTTATTGCCAATAGGAGGGGAATATCTCCATTCCACTGAACGATGCCAAGTTATCATTACATTCAAATTGCATTTTAACAGCCTTCTCATTTTCAGGGCTTTTCACCTTTGCGTTAATAAACACTCAAAATCCAAGAACTGCTGAACTCATACCTTTCCCCATACCCTCTGTGTGTTTCCTAGAGGCGTGACAGCAAGAGAGATTTGCTCAAGGTCGAATTGAATCACAACAATGGAGAGCCAGACAGTTGGCTCTGGAGCCTTGGCAGTGCCAGAAGCAAATAAAGCCTCTCAGTGTTTATCACTTCATTCAGTCCAGATGGGCCGTTTTCCCCATCCTGCAGTCATCATCCTGTATCCACACAAAGCTCTGAGTGATATTTCTCTAGCATGTTGCTTCAATGAAGCTGTCCTGGAGTGGCTGTACCAGCGGTTTTGAAGTTGCCTCCGTGTCTCTCATGTGGTTAGGCTTACAGATGTCTTCTGTGGTCTCTCTTTCTCTATCAGTCATCGTTCCATTCTCATGCCTTCCAGATTTCCAGATACCTCCTGCCTGTGTCTGCTTGAAGAAAGGCACCCTGTAAAGCCCTCCCATGTATTACAAAAAGATCTGCTTCTGGTTTTGCTTCGCATAACGCAATGTATGTTTTGCAAAAACCTAGGAACTGACAATCAGATTATTGATCACAGCCAACAATTCTGGCTCCTCTGTGTCTAATCCTACACTCCCCCCTGGAAAGTGGTTTTAGATTTGTTAAATGAATTTGAGGCTGATGAAAAGCTAGGGTCAGATGTATGGGCCTTAAGCAGACAGAATACAGGGAGGAACTTCTTATGTCATGTGCCCTTCTAATTAGACTCAGTCACATACTGTACAGTTCCTCCAGCTCAGGCTATCTTCCTTGGAAAAAAGCTTTTATCTGCCCTACATTCTGCAGCAAACCAGGTCAGATTTGGCTCATTTGCAAACTTGGCCCATATTTTGCTCAGAAGAAGTTCAAGGCATTGAGCACTCCTGCCCATCCATCGCTCCCATCTGCCAGCTGGAAAGGGAGTTCAGCAGAGCAACTGCTGTCAGTTGTGTTGGCTCCCTCTGAAAGCAGACTGCAAGAATGGGACAAGAAGGAAGGATCCAGGCAAGGAGGTGGGAATTGGACGACTCAAAGTTCAAGCTTACATTCAGACATTCAGCCCCAGTTGTCATCAGGATGAAATATTTGGGGCCTATGCAAAACATAGAGTAGAAAATAATATACATATACCTCAAATCCATGATTGTGAACCGACTAGAGTGAATCCAAGCAGCTCAGTTCATGCAGAGAAGATAAGGTGCATCCTTTTAGGAGCTTTCAAGCTCAGCTGACTCTGCTCCTGGGTATTGTGTCTCTGCATTAGCATAAGCCTCCTAACAACTGGCTTTGCTGTTTTTAACACAGACATAGCGCTGCCCAGGTGTGTCCAGAGACCAGCTGAAACCAAGCAAGAACATGTGTCTGCACTCTGTTCCTGGCACAAGCCCTTAGTGCTTTGCTGGCTTTGCCCCTCTAACAGCACAGGCTTTGCAGGCACTTTTTAAAGCAGACCTGATTATTTGACCTCTCTTAAAAAATCCAGCAGAAAACAAAAATACTGGGCAAAATCAAAAAACCCAGTAGCATCACCATCCTCAAGGCTATGATACCACAAGGGAACCTATACCACAGGCTGGTTTCAAGGTGTTTCCTCTCCAAAACCCTTTTTAAAGAGCTGAGTAACCTCATGGGCTTTGCACTGGGCTCTGAGCTGGTGTGAGCAGGGCTGCAAAGGTATAACCAAGCACAAAATATGACTCTGGCTTAGCCCAGCCTGACTCTGGCAGGGCTGTGCACAAAGCCACAGAGCCTGCGTGAGAATGCCCTCAGTCAGGCTCATAAAATGTTGTAGTTTGCAGCTGAGAAGGGATAAATTAAACTAACAAGCATGACAGCTATTTAAAAATAAGAAATCATGTTTCATGGGGTAAAACAACATCTGAGGCCCCAGAGAGTCTGTACTTTGTATTTTTAATAGTCCACTCAGTGCAACAACACTCTCCCCTCCACTTAGCCAGGCTGAAGACCCCAAGTTCAAACATTTCCCCACTGCTCTCTCCCTGGTTTACTGCAGCTCTCATCTTTACTATCACTCTGGATAACTCTCTTTTGTGAGGAGAAGGGCTCATTAGCCAGGAACTGATAAACAAAAAGGAGGGTGGAAGCAGAGGTCCCTGCTCCCCAAAGCAGGCTCCCCGGGGGTGGTGGTAGCCTCCCACCCAGGACGGCTCCGTGCATTCCCCAGCTGCAGCCTGTCTGAAACGTGCTGGGGGACAGCCTGTCAGAGGGCTGAGCTGTCCCACACCAGCCCTCTGGAGGAATCATGTGCTGAGGGTATGAAAAATCTGTCTCAGAAGACGCTGCAAAGGCAGAGTGAGGCTGCCTTGGGCCAGTGTGTGGGTTATGGCACCCAGGGAGGGGGTGAGTGCTGGTGGCTTTGGGTTCAGAGGCAGCAGAAGCTCATGAATCCCCATTGCAGGGGAATTGAGGACTTACCTTCTACAAAAGTCTCCTTTTTAAATAAAAACAACCATGACACCCATACATGTCGATGTTGCTTACACGCTCCTAGCACTCTGCTGCTTTAAGGGGAGCTAAAAACAATTGAATGAGAATTTAAATGCAGTAGCTTTGAGGCAATTTGGCAATGTTGTAATGGCTAGCTTCTTCAAAGGAGGATAAATTTTAGGATAAATTCCCTGTGAGAACAGATAATCTGTGACAAGATTACATTAATGAAAAAGATCATAGTGTAACCAACCAGCATCTTAGACACAATCATTTGGTTGCCAGTCCTCCAGATGACAAAATAATACTGTTCTCTCTGGCCATTAGCATTGGCAAAGACAAAACAAAAGGTGTTCAAGTTATTTAAGGCAAAGCAGAACATTTTTCAACTAGAATTTTCACATGGTGACTGCTATGTGAATTGGGAAGCTGAGGCAGGGAAGTTCAGGGCTGGTTACAGGTAAGACCATGGTTTATCCTTATGCATTAAACTCTCAGAGGCTTTTATGATTTAAAACTCTCCAGAGCAGAAGCTGATCATCTTTTCTGAAGTTCTAGCAAGCCTCCAAAGAAGAGTATTTCTCTGTGAGACTTTTAACCAGGACAGAAGATGATAGGATAAGGAGGACAGGTTTTAAACTAAAAGAGGAGACATTTAGATTAGATTTTAGTAAAAAGTTCTTTACTGTGAAGGTAGAGAGCCACTGGCTCAGGCTCACTGCCCAGAGAACCTCTGGCTGCCCATCCCTGGAAGTGTCCAAGGCCAGGTTGAATGTGGCTCTGGGCAACCTGGTCTAGGGGAAGATGTCCCTGCCTATGGCAGGGGGTTTGAAATGAGGTAATATTTAAAGTCCCTTCCAACCCAAACCATTCTGAGTCTGTGATTCTGTGGTCTGCCTTTTGAAAGCAATTCACAGAGACCCAAAGTCTTGGTTAAAATAAAAGTCTGGATCAGAATATAGCATTTACCTTGCCCGCTTCTCCAAGTGATAGGAAACAGGGGTGTTTGATTTTATCTAGAGAGGAGTTGAAGATGAGGAGTTTATCACCCTCTGTGACATTACAGTTTTATCCTCCCAAAGGACAAGAGGAAGAGCAGGTCATGAGTGCCCAGAATTGTCAGATTCAGCCTCAATATGGACCAGGTGAGTTTTTCAGAACTGATCACTTGGTGAAGCTGAGCAGAAACAGAGCTATCCACAGGCAGCTGCTTTCTGCAAACACCCTCCATCTTCCCATGGATTAAGAAATCACTTCTTGTGGGCAAAACCTGATTTTTGGGCTGATGACAACCTGCATGTGATCTGAAATGGAGATAAGCTGTGTGCTGTAAGTGTAAGCCAGCTACAGAATGCCTTTCTGCAGAACTTGCTGGAACATTTGTCATTAGCCATGTCTGCTTTCGATGAAAAACAGCTTCATAATTGTGATAGAATTTTTTGCAGGAAAAGTATCTCTTTTTTTTTCTATTTCTTGGATAAAAAGATTGAAAATAATGTGAAAGCCAAGGCTTTACTCAGTAATATTCTCAGAATTTAAATGTTGACTTTCATTTTCCTTTCTTCATTTTTTTCCTTTTTTCTTCCTTTCTTGCAAGGAAAATGTACACTTCTTTGTTTTCTTTTATACTTTTGCATAAGTGTCCTTTTTCTTTTTCTTAGCTGAGAAAAGGCAAAAGAGAGGATAACAGTGGAGAAAAAGAAGACAAACTCTATCAAACACAAGAATTTTAATTTTCTAAGAATCTGAAATAAAGAAAAATGTTCTATTCACAGCATGAGCATTGTCAAAGAACTTCCACCACCCCCATCTTATTTAAAGGTTTAAAAGCTTTAGTTCCTCATGCATGTTGATGACATTTGTTTCTTCTTTTTTTTCTTTTCAGGACTGGTCCAACTCCTAACCCTTATCTTTTTCTTCACTTCTCCCACTTTGCACTGGAGGAACATTTTAAGAAGCTTCCATGGGACTTGGAGTAGTAGATCCTGTTTTGAAGAGTAACACAGGCACTGGGGAGCTGCATCAGACCCAGCTGGTCTCTGCCACTCTCAGCCTGTGCCCACGTGCCAGGGCTGTGACCCACTGCTGTGTCACTGGGCATTTCCCAGTGGCTTTGATCTAATGAGTTAACAGCAACAGTAAAGAGCAAGAAATGAGGAATTAGGGGCTGCATCCCTTGGGATGCTCCAATACAGCAGCCACATCACAGCTCTCCTTTCCCAGGCACACCAGAGGCAGCCAGAGGGTCACTTTGACTGTACCAGCAGCAGTGCAGGTGATGGGTCTGTAAAGCCTTTACCAATCCAGGATTTTGATCCACAGGACCAAAAATGGCCTTTGTTCCAAACAGAGAAGTCCACAAAAAACAGTCACATGAAATAATTGGATGTAATGGGAAACGGTTCCATCAGAATCAGCTGTGGAAGCCTGTATGCCATGTAAGGCATGTGCAGCAAGCAAAACACCTCTTGAAGGAAAAAGAAAAAATGCAAGTAACCCAAACACCAGCAAATACTTTCAGAATAAAGGAATAAAGAGGGCTGTGTCTTGCAGTATCTGGGCACCCATTTAAACACCACTTTTTGCAGAAACATTAGGCTTCTTGCTGCTCCCTTAGTGAGTGTGGATTTGGATATTTGCATCCCTGTCGATCCATGGACAATTCCACAGCCTTGTGATGTGATGAGAAACAAACGGGCCTGAGCTGTGAGGGCACTCAGACATCACATTAAACAGTGCTTGCTTTACACCTGCAGCCTTGCTGCCAGGAGGGATGTCTGCCAGGAGCCTGGATGTGCAGGTCTGGCTCAGACTTGTTCCCCTCCCCTTTGTGCCTTTAAAAAAGGGACCCTCAGGGTGTGCATCAAATCAGGCACATGCATGCCTTAAGATACATTTCTGTACTGCAATGGTCAAATCTCAAGGAATAAGAGTGGGTTTTAGCTTTACTTCATTCTTGTAGATTAAGTTTGTAAATTTTTTTTCCTTCTATGTTATAAGATTTTTCTGTGCCTTGGCAGGGTGTTTGTATGATTTTCTCTTTGCTAAATGGGAGACTTTTTTAAAGAAAAATTAAGAATAAAGAGACTCCTCCAAAGCTGAGGAAGTTGTAGCTTTCATACTCCCATTGACACGTTGCATTTTATGACTGGAATATTTATTTTTATGGTCATTTTTCTCTCTTCTCCATATTCCAAACATTTTTAATAGTTTCCTTTTCTCTTTATTTTTAATCCTTTTGAGGTGTCTCATCCCATAGTTTTTGGGTGTGTTTAAATTTAGTCAAATTGATTCATTCATCCCAGCAAGAGGGAACGTGGTCAAGTGGCATTTAGTAATGCCACTGAACCCCTAGACTTTATCAGTAGTCACTTCCAGTGAAAGAAGCTGTTGGTTTCTTAGGTAAAACAACAGGTCATGGAGGGTTACACTAAACATTATGTGAGTTTGTCAGCCAAAAAACAGCTGAATACCCAAATGATGCAGCGCACCAAACACACCTGCCCTTTTGAGTTGCTTCAGAAAATGCCACCAGTCAGTCAGTCTTTAGCTTTGCCTCCTTTTCCTGCAGATGAACACCAGGCATGGACAACATTAATCCCTCTCTGTACTGGTAATTCATTCATAAGAATGGCAGAGAGGGACACATTTAGTCTGGCTCTGACATTCCTATTCCCATTCTAATATAGAACTGTGCTCCCTTCTCAGAAATGCTGTGGTAACCCTTGGTGCAAAAATGAACTGTGTCACTTGTGCAGACAACTCCAAAAGCTGCTAAAAAACAGCTCTCAGGAATATGATCCCACAGTACTTTCACAATGGGAATTTCTATTCTGTTTGTGAGATAGGGGTGTGGGAATTATCCTTATCAAAATGAGTTAACACGCTTCCACTGAAAGTTGGCCAGCTTGAATGATAAAAAGGATGGAAAAAAAAGGCAGATTCTTCTGTCATTAAAGACTAAAAATGAATTCTGACCCAAGGAAAAACCTGATACTCATGTAAATGAGGGCAATTTTATATTATCCTGTTTTTTATAGTTGTCTTAGGTTTCCTGGACTGAAGAAGGCTCAATGCTCAGGAGCCTTTGAGCCTTTTCCCATCTTACAGGGTAAGGCCAGGGTATCCTGCTGCCTTAAAAAACATTGTGCCTTGATAACTTTTGAAGGCCTTTTGCATTCAGGGCATGTTAGAGCAGCTCTTGGTTTACTCTATTTCATGCCCACAAACTAAAGCATTTGTGGGGAAAATCCCAGGATCTACAAAAGCATGAGATTGTCTTTTGGCCACTAAGCTGAGTGGTGAATAAACCTCTGGATCTGGCCCTGAATTTTCAGGGTGCTCAGTGTTTGGACTCTCATTTTACCTTTCATTTCTAGAATGAGACCTGTCAGAAACATCATGACATATTTTTTTATTATTATTTCTGGAAGTTCCTGGCACCATTTTAATTCACACAGACACTTCACCCTTCAGTGTATACTCATCCATGTCCCCAAAGCTAGGCAGATTGCAGATTTGCCATCTCTGGTGCCATAGAGAAGTCAGGACCTCAAGCACCATAGCTAAAAATGGTTTTAAGTTGAGTGTTCATGTGTGTAATGTAGCTTCAGCTGAGATGGGGGCAGTGGATGCTGCTGAGGTCTGCAATGAGCTTACAGAACTCCAGTGCTGAGGTGGCCTGTCCCACACGGTCTGCTGCAGATCAGCCTGTCCTCCTCAGTGTGGTCACTGAGCAAGCCATGACTCCTGGGGGCCACACAGTCACCTCCCCAGGGAATCCCTCAGGAGTGCTCAGCTGCTGGTGCCACCCAAGGAGAGCCAGGGAAGGTCAGGGTGTGAGCACGAGCGCGCAGGCACACGCACACCCTGCAGGCAGCTGGGAGTTACGAGGTGAGAAACCCCGCACAGAGCCCTGCTGACTTCACAAACCACAAAAATGATGAAATTATTGCCACATTATGAGAAGTGATCCCATCTTAGTTTTACACCCTATATGAGGCAGCAGCCCTGGTTCGTTCTCATGTGCTCTGTAGAGATTTCCAGAAGTTTCTCTGCTTTCTGAAGTCCAGGTTATTTCACACCTTCTGCTGGTACTTTCTCTTGCAGCATGACCCCTCTCTGTTGCCACCAGTGCAGTCACAGATACCCTGTGGCCGCTCCAGTCCCTCCAGGAAGAAAGTTGCAGCCAAGTGAGGATTTGATTCCCTTATATTGCCTCTGGTGTTTCCTCATCTTGTAGTAATATTCATGAAGAGGACGTGCACGTTAAACTGAAATTAAAACAGAAAAGAGGCAGCACTAACAGTTCAGATATTTGTCTTAGTGTGGTTCTGTGCTTAGAGCCAGAAGCTGAGAGCTGGGGCACAGCAGTTCTGGCAGAAAGAGATCCAGTCTTGAGGGGAGAGAGGTTACATCCCTCCTAAGGGACTCTTCCAATATCTAATTATGCTCAGGATAATAAATCTACATTTTATTTCCTATTCAGCTTTTTCCTGACTTCAGCTTGCAACCACTAGACCCTGTCGTGCTTAAATCTGTGTAATTAAAGGGGACTGAACCTTCCCCAGCCATTGCCTTTACAGGCAGCCATGGCCCGTGACCAAGACACCTCTTAATCTCATCCTGATCAGCTAACTAAAATAATTTAAAATATTCTAGAAGCACATGCTTTAAGTAGAGGAAAATCAAACCATAGGGAATTTGGAGCTGTATTGCTGAGGTAGTGTAACACTGGATGATCTATGTGTACATAAATATGTACATTTTAAAGTTTCAGCAATTAAAATACCACGCAGACAGAAACTGTGGGGTAAATGTAATAGCAGAAGCTTTTGTTTTGTCATGCTGTGACTCATTTCACTTAGTTAGGTACTTTCTGTTGCTGTCATTTTGTTTTATTTGGGTATTTCCTTAAACCTTAAAAACCTAATTTTGGTCAGTGCTGTCAAACAAACCAGAGCCATGCACAGGCTGGGTTCTCAATTAATACCTTGCTCCTGCGTGGCTCAGGAAAAGGAAAGGACTGCAGAAAAAATACAAATTTCTCCTTCTGCTGGTTACTTCTGAGGGCAGTGGTCTGTAACTTGAGCACCGGCACATGAAAGCTGTTGGTGTTCGCTCCCTCCCTCCTGACAATCCATAATGGCTCATGAAACCTTCACAGGAGGTATCAAGAGCTGTCCATAATGAATAACTCTGCTTTCATGTAAACTACTTAAAGACAAGAGTTGTCTGCCAAGATCAACAGATTACAAAGAAAAAAAAAAAAAAAGCATTAACAGAATTTACAGAACATATTGTTTCAAAGAGATAAAGAGCCAGAAGAAACACAGATCCTGAAGAACTGAAGCCCATTTAATTTCAGACTGCTCCACAATCATTCTCTCCCCTCTTCTCTACTCTTACCAAAATCCCTCTGTGATTTTTTCAGTTTACAGTCTGCTTTTCTTCTATGCTGGTTCCACCTAAACTCGCCTGTCCCAAAGGTCCAGTTTGAATTGCACAAAGCAAGAAATGGCTTTGAGGGCTAAAGTGATAAAAGGGCTTCCATCAGCCATAAAACTGACCAGGCTGCATCTTGGCATAGAGTGATACCCATCCTTTAGCTTTGATTGGTGTTCAAAAATATGAACTTTCAGCCAAAAAGAAGAAAAGTGGCTAGAAATGCAAATATCACAGACCAGCTCTAGATCTACTGCTTTCAGAACTAGAGATTCCCAGAAGTGAGCATATTGCTCATTGTAGTTAGACTACTCCGCCCGGAAGACCCTCGGGTTGTCACGAGGAGTTAGGGCACTCCCCCTCCAGCGACGTAACCAAGTTATGTAACCCCAAGACAGTTACGTGGGCACCCCAAAACTATATAAGGGGGTGTCCGACATTAATAAATTGCATTTCGCCGTCCATCACATTGGTGTAGCGTGCGTGTGTCCGGCCAGTCTGTAAGTACGCCGTGGTCCTCTCCAGAACCAGGTCGCCGGCCTGCGTTGATCGCAGGTAACATAGTGGTGCCGAAACCCGGTCTGCGGCCCCCCGGTATTCGGGAGCGTGCCCGCTGCGGGAATCGGGAGACTCGCTGGGGGAGAGGACGGCCGAAGCGCTACGTTCGACTTCGGCGGGGCGGACGCGCCCAGTACCGCCTACGATGGAGCATCTAGGCAAGGTAATTTCAGAAATATATGAACAGTGGAACATAGAATGTAAGTTCCAGGATTTTAATGCCGCTATTACGCGGCTGCTTAAGTTGAAAGTCATCGACCGTCCGGTCGACATTCTTCACTCCGAAGTCTGGGCAAGGTGCACAAGCGCACTTGCCGATGATGTTTTTCAGACGGGCTCCGGGAGGTGTTTAAAAAGCTGGGGGAGGGTCATGGACTCGCTCAGAAAAGCACTCGAGGAGCAGGAAACGTGGAAAGCAGCGCAGAAATGTTTAAGAATAACCCCAAAATTAGGTGTCGGCGCTGCAACCCAGACCGCGGTTGATGATGATCTCTCAGAGCTGAAACCGCCGCTTGAAATTAACGATCCCTCGCGTTCGCGATCTCCTCTGCGTTCGCGACCCTCATCGCCTGCCCTAAACCCCGACCCCGAAACTAACCCAAACCCACACCCCGAGCACAGTATTCCCTTGCTTTTCCATGACGGTACTAGTAATATGAATAAAGATGAAATATTAATAAAACCGCCGCCCTATGCTCCGCAAGATGGCGCCGGAGCCGAGCAAGAGGGGCGTGGCCAAAAGCCAGCTCCCGCCGCAGACGAGCCAATTCCCGCCACACACATGCGCGGTCAGGACCACACTGGGGGAGGTGCTGCTTGCTGCTGCGAGGGGAGAACAGAACCCCTGCAGAGAGCAAGCTCTCGAACAGACAAACCTCTAGAGAGGAGGCGGGGCAAAGCGAGCCTAGCTGTCACTGCCTCCAAGAAATACAGAGGGTGGAGCCCAACCAGAAGGCTCAACCTGCCAGAACCCTCTGACCAATCCACTCCATGTCAGTCAGACGAATACACATCCTCAGACACTTCACATTCAGACTCAAACACTGACTCAGACACGGACCACATGCCAATGACCTATACCAAACACAGAAATAAAAATGTATGGCAAGCAAATAAAAAAAGCACTGTTAAATCAATGCCTTTAACGGACTGGAAAAAGGTCCAAACAGTACTAGCTGACCTGCCTGAGACGGCAGCGCGAATTTTCCCAGTTAGGAGACTAGATAACAATCTACCTACATATTCACCGGTGAATCCTAAAGAAGTGCATGCCATTGCCAAAGCTATAGCAGACAAAGGAATTAACTCGGCAATGGTTTCTACCCTAATAGACGGTCTTTTTGGTAACGATGACATGCTGCCCTTCGACATAAAACAGACATGTCGCATGATTTTTGATGGGGCTGGAATGATCGTGTTCAAACAGGAGTGGGAAGACAATTTAGAAAGAATGCTTACTAGAGTAAGCGGAGACTCCCACCCACTGCGCAATTCAAGCGTACAGCGCTTGATGGGTCGAGACCCAGGACTGATAAGCCCCCAAGCACAGGCTCAGCATCTGAGAGCCTCCGAGGTTGCCGCCACCACCCGCGCCGCAAGGGAAGCCATCCGCACAGCCTGCAGGGTCGTCGCCAAACCGTCGCCGTGGACCGGCATCAGACAAGCGGAAAGCGAGCGCTTCACCACCTTCATAGATCGCCTCCAAGCCGCAATAGACGCTTCAGATTTGCCGCCAGAAGCAAAAGGGCCAGTGTTGGAAGGTTGCGTGAGACAACAGTGCAACCAAGCAACGAGAGAGCTGCTGCGGTCCCTACCTCCAGGTTCCAACATCGCAACTATAATAAAACACGTAGTCAAGGAAGAAAATTCAGCTCCAGTCCAAGCTGCAATCAGCGCAGCAATGGCCCCGCTACCAGCAGCAGTCGGCGCAGCCGTGGCAGAGGTGATGGCAGTCCAAAGCCGCAACGCCCTCAGTCAACATCCATCCGTGAACCAGCCTGCACCCAGACCAAGAGGACCCTGCTGGATCTGTGGTAAGAAAGGCCACATAGCCCGATGCTGCACCCAAAATAGAAAGCAGGGAAACGGGCAGGGGAGGGGGCAATCTGGCCGCATGCGACCCTCTCCCCGATGGAGCAACCCGCGGCCCAACTACTTCACACCTTCGGGGACAGAACACCTTCCTACACCGCTGCCCCCCAGAGAGCTAACCAACTTCATAGCTCAAGCTTCGCCCAATGCTCTGGTCCAGACGCCTTCGTCGCCAACACCGATGACACAGGCTCCTCAGTCACCAGCAGGTGGCGCACAAGCGCAGCAGACACCGCAGACAACCCCCGACTCGGCGACATCCCTCGGGTGGCCCTGGCAATAAACTGTGATGCCCAACGCCCTCCAGAAGTTTGGGGAGTCTGCCGACGAGCACGTGACAGCTTGTTCGTGGCGCTTCTCTTCACAGTCGACACGGGGTCCGACGTGACAGTTATTCCAGACACGCACTGGCCTCCAAACTGGCAACTGCAAGACGCTGTAGCAGTGGCCGGAGTTGGAGGAATCCAGCAAGCCAGGAAGAGTGTGGACCCAATATCAATTACAATATATGGCTCAGACAGAGTTGAGAAGCCTGTCCGTGTGCACATCTACGTCCTTTCTAACACCCCACCCCTCTTGGGACGTGATGCTCAGGCATTGCTGAACATGCGGGTGACAAATTTATCCTCAGGGCCACTCCGGCGTACCCGTCGATCCCAATTAAATTAACCTGGAAGTCCTCAGACCCGGTGTATGTCGAGCAGTGGCCCATCGCTGAGCCTCGAAGATCCGCTCTACTCCAGCTCGTCGAGCGAGAATTGAAAAAAGGACACATCGAGCCATCCGTCTCACCTTGGAACACGCCAGTTTTCGTCATCCCTAAGCGCAGTGGCGAAGGTTTTCGCCTGTTACATGACCTGCCAGCTGTAAACAAGAAGATCCAGCCAATGGGACCGGTGCAAACCAAGTTACCTAGTAATTCCTTCATACCCACGAACCAACCTTGTGCTGTGGTCGACATAAAAGACTGCTTCTTCTCCATCCCGCTCCATCAAGATGACAAAGAGCGATTTGCGTTCTCGATCACATTCCCGAATGGTCAGCAGCCCAGCCTGAGATTCCAGTGGACAGTTTTGCCACAGGGCATGGTCAACAGCCCTACCATTTGTCAGATTGTCGTGAGCAAAGCTCTAGCCCCTGTCCGAGCAAAGCGCCCTGACGCCACGATCATCCAATATATGGATGACATTTTGATCGCCGCTCCTACGCCAACTCAGGTGGACACCATCGTGACAGAAGTCTCCACGACCCTTGAGAGCAACGGGTTCGAAATAGCGAAAGCAAAAATAAAGAAAGGCGCCTCTGTCACCTTTCTAGGTGTGAAAATTGACAGTTCCCAGGTGTCACCTCCGGTGATCAAAATTCGGCGCGACATCAAGACGCTCCATGACATCCAGCAATTAGTAGGCTCGCTGCAGTGGCTGCGAAATGTTGTTCTTATTCCCCCAGAGGTCATGTCTCCTTTGTATGACCTCTTGAAAGGAAAACATCCATGGGAATCAAAGAACATCTCAGAAGAAGCCTCCAGATCGCTTGACTACATCGAAAGACAACTGCCAGTGGCTGCACTGTCGAGGTGGAATCCTGATCTGCCTCTGGATCTGTATGTGCACTTTACCAAGGAAGGAGGAGTCGGAGCACTAGCACAAGGGCCTCCTGAGTCAGCTAAACCAGTGCAATGGATCGTCCTTGGGAGATCTCAACGAGCCTTCTCTCCAGGAATGGAGTGCATTGGAAGTGTAATTATGAAGGGCAGAAAGCTAGCCCTGAGTTACCTAGGCTCAGAACCAGCAAAAATATATCTCCCATTCAGGAAACAGATCCCTTCTGCATCCGTGGCACTTTCAGAGCACCTCGCACTAGCTTTATTCGGATTTGGGGGAGAGATTGGATATGCCGCAAGACCCCCATGGACACAGCTACTTTCTGTAGTGAACATCGATCTCCCACCAAAGGTTCTGGACAGACCTCAACCTGGTCCAACAGTGTTCACTGACGCCTCATCAACAACCTCAACAGCAGCAGTGGTATGGCAGGAGAAAAATCAATGGCAGTGTGTGAAGATGAAGGATCAATCTCTGTCCGTCCAGCTCCTAGAAGCATCTGCAATAGCTCTGGCCTGCAACCTGTTTCAAACCCACCATCTCAACATTGTCACCGACTCGATGTTTGCAGCAAAGCTCTGCCAGGCAATGTCTCACCCAGGCGTCTCAAATTCACCAGCTGCCCAAATTATCGAAGAGGCACTGCAGTCGCGACAAGGCACTGTGACAGTCATCCACATAAACAGCCACAACCCCATTAAAGGCTACTTCCAGCTGGGAAACGACAGGGCCGATGCTGCGGCCAAGAACCTGTGGACTCTGCAAAGCGCACGCCAGCTACATGAGTCGCTGCACATAGGACCTAAAGCCCTATCTAAGCGATGCAACATTTCTATGGCAGATGCCAAGCACGTAGTGGCTACTTGCCCCTACTGTCAGAAAGCTCCTCTGTGGTCGAGTGGTGTTAACCCGAGAGGCCTGAAGCCCTCAGAAATTTGGCAGACGGACTTTACGCTGTGCCAGTTGCTAAAACCCAGAGCATGGCTTGCGGTCACTGTGGACACCTTCAGTGGCGTCATCATCGGAACTCAGCATGCTAAGGCGAACTCCAAGGCTGCCGTGCAGCACTGGTTGTCAGCCATGGCCTGGCTTGGCATCCCCAAGCAAATCAAGACCGACAACGGGACTCATTTCACATCGAAAGCGGTCCAAGAGTTCGCTGAAAAGTGGGACATCATCCTAAAACAGGGCATTCCGTACAATAGCACAGGCCAAGCCATCGTAGAGAGGGCCAATCAAACCCTAAAGTCCAAGCTAGAGACTCTAGCAAGGGCTGAAGGGTTCACCACCACCATTCCTCCATCAGAACAGCCACGTTTATTAGCAACTGCCATGCTTGCCTTGAATCAGTTTTCTAGGGGAGACCAAAACCAAACCCCATCAGAAAAACATTGGGCGATAGAAGCTACCCAAGACGGCCCCCCAGTTAGTGTGAGAAACGAGTTGGGAGAGTGGGAGACAGGGTGGAAGCTGATTGCGGCTGGTAGAGGTTATGCCGGGGTAAAGAAGGACGATGATATTAAATGGTGTCCTTCCAAATCTGTTAAACCCGAGATTCGTTGTAAGACATAGATTTTACCTGCCCACATTGTCTCGCAGTGACTGTAACTGTTGAGTGTTTTGAGTATTTTCCTACAGGTCTTCCTGCATAGGTCGCCGTCTGAGCCCCTTACTCAGCTTCTGCGTCTCTGCCTCTGGTCTGTGCTGCTCCATGCGATCGCCGGTCATCACCCGTACCAGCCTCACGTCTGGACGTTCCGGAACTTCATCACCCACGCGATGATAGGCCAATCTGAGACCAACTCTCCAGCCTGGACGGTGCGACTCGAAGACCTTTGGGGCGGAGGGGGTAAACAATACCCCAGAGAACCAACCTCAACCATCTACAAACAAACGTATTGGTGCCCGAGTAACAACCCTGGTAAGGAGTATTGTACCCGCCCTGGTTACTGGTTTTGCGGACACTGGGGGTGTGAAACTATAGTAACCGGTAACCCCCGGACCAGGTGGAATCCTCCTAAAAAGGATGAATTCCTGAGAGTCACAGGCTGGCCTTTTAATTGTAACTTTGGAACCGAGTATGAAGGCTTTCGCCTAGGAACCTGCACACACCTCACCATCACGGTACTGCGACCACAAGATCCGTCCTGGTCGGTAGGCAAACTGTGGTCAGTATATGTGAGAAGTGACAGAGCTTTGAGTAGACCTCCTGACCTAAGCACTGTCATCCAAATTGTCAGGTCCCCATTGCCCAAACGACACATAGCGATAGGACCGAACGAATTGGCAGTCCTTCCAAAAGATGAGCAGCTTGTGGGTACCACCACGAAAGCCAAAAAGTCACTTGTTACTACCTCCTCACTGAGCCAAACCGAGCCTGATCCTAAGCCCAAAGCTTCCCCACAAAACCTGTTTGCCCGAATGCTAGACGCAGCTTTTAAGTCCCTGAATGCCACCCAGCCCAATCTCACCAAATCGTGCTGGCTATGCTATGATTCCAGACCACCTTTCTATGAGGGAATAGGTTCCAATAAGACATTTAGCTATTCCCAGGAGAACAGCCCAAGTCAGTGTAAGTGGGACACTCATAGCAAAGGGATTACCCTGGGGATTATCTCAGGGTACGGAGTCTGTTTAGGCAACAGACAGGTGAAGCCTCAGAGCAGAGAGCTGTGTGGCTCTTCTGTTCGCCTAAACAGACAGAAAGAGTGGGCAATTCCGGCTGCAGGAAGTACGTGGGCATGCCACACGACAGGACTTACCCCTTGCATTTCCATAAGACGTTTTGATGAAGCTAAAGACTTTTGTGTCCAAGTAACTGTCGTCCCCAGAATCCTTTACCACACGGACGAAGAGGTAATGCTGCACTTCGAGGCTGAACCTCATCGAGCAAGGCGAGAGATCGCCACGGCCATCAGCCTTGCAGTATTGCTGACTCTCGGAGGGACAGGAGCAGCAACAGGTATTACCTCATTAGCCACCCAGAAGCAAAGCCTGCAACAGCTACAACGGACAATTGACGAGGACCTCCTCGAAATACATAAGAATATTGTTAAGCTTGAGGAGTCCTTGTTTTCCCTCTCAGAAATGGTGCTTCAGAATAGACGAGGATTGGAACTTTTGCTTATGCAGCAAGGAGGACTATGCGCTGCTCTGAACGAGGAATGCTGCACTTACGTTAATCACTCCGGACCTATTCGCCAATCTATGGCCGAACTCAAACACAGACTAGAGCGTCGCAGCCATGAGCTGCTGCAACAAAATTGGTTTAATTCCCTGTTTACACAACATCCCTGGATCGCCCCAGTTGTCTCTACCCTAATAGGACCCCTCGTTGTTGTTATACTTGCCCTCATTTTCGGACCTTGTTTACTCAATAAAGTTACCCAGTTCGTTAAAGCCCGGCTAAGCCGGATTGACATTTTGCTTCTGCAACAGAGGCAATTGACCTAAGAGTTAAAGTTGTTCTGTCTACTAACAGTTCGGTTTGTTTGCATGTTACTAACCAATTGTTCATACGGTTTCTGTCCAAGTTAAAAGTTTAATTGTCATGGAGGGAGGGGAAATGTAGTTAGACTACTCCGCCCGGAAGACCCTCGGGTTGTCACGAGGAGTTAGGGCACTCCCCCTCCAGCGACGTAACCAAGTTATGTAACCCCAAGACAGTTACGTGGGCACCCCAAAACTATATAAGGGGGTGTCCGACATTAATAAATTGCATTTCGCCGTCCATCACATTGGTGTAGCGTGCGTGTGTCCGGCCAGTCTGTAAGTACGCCGTGGTCCTCTCCAGAACCAGGTCGCCGGCCTGCGTTGATCGCAGGTAACAGCTCATGTATTTCTTCTTAGTATTATCATGGGGGTTGAGGTTTCTTACTTGATTTGCCATGTGTTCAACCCTGTAATTGGTTAATTGAATTTCTTTATTGGTTATTTCACAAACCACATCTAAAAATCCTAATGCCAGAAGCGGTAAGGTAATTTCCAAATAAGTTCTGGGAAAAAAAAGCTAAAAATCAGACAAAAATACTAGTGCTATGTATTTTCAAGTACTACAGCTTCCCTTAATGCAACTGTTATGTTCTGAAAAATTCATTAGGACACTGTAACACTTCTCTACGTGGCAAAATTCCTGTTTGTGACAGCACGTAAATACACAAAATACAGTGAAAGACATTCATATCCAAGTTATGTAAGTGTCAACGTGTTCATATCTTTGTCAAAATTCACTGAGTGACAGAAATGTGACATCCCTTTGAACTGATCTCCAGTTATTTTTGTTTGCAAATAGTTTGAAGTCATTAATCAACAGAGCTTCCTTGAACCATTAACAGAACCGCTGCTCTGCTTGGTTGTTTCTCTTTGAAGGGGATTACAAAACCATTTGCTGTAGTTTCAATCCACATGGGTTCCTGCTCTGAATTGCATGCTAAGTTTTGGGATGGAGAAAAATTCTTCATCTGGTTTCATGTCAAAACCATCTGAAGTCAGAGAGTTTTGCACAGAACTGATGCAGAGCCATAAATTGTCCAAGTTCAGTGTGGATTGGCCCAACTGTGTTTGCTTGAGAAAGGGTGGGAACTGGAGCAAATCCTTGAGGGAAAATGAGCTAAGTTTCAAACAAAACTCAATACCATGCAAATTTTACATCATTTCAGCTTTCACAGCCAGCACATTTAGAACTCTTTCCCTATCCTTTTGTCGAGAAAATGGGACCTGGCCCCCAGTGTTCTTCAGAAAGGCTACCAGAAGATCAGCTGAGGGAAGAAAAATTGCCAAGTTTCTCTTGCACAAAGTTCCACATATTTTTACTCCAAAGTACTCGTACTGCTGTTATGTTCATTTCCCTAAACAAGACAGACGTGCAAACTGGTGGACCTGATGTGTCATTTCCCACATTCAAATGTACAATCTAGGTTAAGTCACAACTGGACACAGAAAACAAAGGGGGATGCCATCATTTGTTTGGGCAAATGCAAAGCCAGCCAGAGTGCATTGGGTGCTAAGGATGAGAGGCTGAGAAAAACAAGTGTTAATTTCTCAAAAATAACTCTGGAATAACAATTCTAGAAAAAAAAAAAATCCTCTGACATTTAACAAAAGTGTACCCCCAAGGGAAACACAGTCTGATTCTGCATCAGGAAAGATAAATAGAAAGCATATATGCTTGTTGGCTAAACGAGCTTTGCCAGAGTCTCAGTCAGAAAACCAGAGCACAGCTTGGTTGGAGCTAGCATTGTATAATACTAAAATTATTTTAAGAAATACATATTCTCAAGAATTATTTATTTCATGTTCTTTATGAGTTCCTACTTCTCTTTCAGATGTTTTATTGCAAAGCAAGAGCTGAAAGTTTTAGAGAGAATGTTTAAATCCTATCTCATCTTCCTGAGCTGCTTCATGTGTGCAAAGTATCAATTTCAACTCAGCACAAGAAGCAAAGCAAAGCTTTTAGGAGTATCTCCTGCTAGAATAATTGGTATAACTGGAAAAAGCAGATAAGCTTTGGGGTGTACAAGCAGGACCTTTAAGTGCCAAAAAGCATGTTTAACATTTTCCATTGATAAAAGCCATTACTCACCAAAGTGTGTCCTTCTGCTTGATCAAAGCACCATAAATCTAAAAAAATAAATCCAGCTAGCACTGCCTGGGAACAGATATGTTCAAACACTGTTTGTTGTCCCTTCAAAGATGACAGGGCAACCCTGAAAACTGTGTCCATGATTTGATTTTCCAAACACAGTAATCCAGTGCTGTTTGAGAGAGCCTAAGAGCTGTAAGACACCCACATGGGCTGGGGCTGTGTCACACAGGACCTACAAAGGGTCTGATGGGGGCCAGGTGAGCCACAAGAGGTATCTCAGAGGCTCTGGGTTACCACATTTAAGGAACTGAGTTCCATCAGTGTGTCACAAGAAAAAAAAACATTGAAGCTGAAACCAGAGTTTGTAAGAGAAGAGGCCTGTAGTGGTGGTCATTTACATTGTTTTACCTGAATTGGTTTCATCTGGAATTAAGTTTTAAAATGGCACGAGAGAATGGATATAAATCAAACATCTCTCCCTTTTTCACAAACTTTCAACAAAGGAAGACGTTACTGAAGTGTTGGAAATACAATGGTTAATTTTCCTAGAGAGAGACATGTACAGGGCAGTGCATAAACCTGGCTATTGCTCTACCAAAAAAAGCTGGAAATTGATGTGAAAGAAAACAGATCTCTTCTGAGTTCTGAGATCCAAGCCCAATAGAGTTCTTGGGCTCCCAATGTTTATTTGGGCACCTGACTTTGCATTGAGACCAAGAGGAATGAACTGTTAGTCCCCGTGCCCACGTGCTCTCTGGACAGCACCAGTGCACCTGCATATCTTCACTCAGTAGGAACAGCAACACAGCAAGTGCCAGTTCCATTTGGTTTTGGTTTTTTTTTTTTCCAAAACCTTCTCCAAGACCTGACACTTCCAGGAATCGAAAATACAATCATTATTCTCCTGTAGTTTATAATTGCCTGTGTTGAGTGGTCATGCCACCAGTGATGATCATCCTAAGCTTCTCCAGAGCTGATCCATGGCTCTGGGGGATTTCTCCACAGCATGAAATCTCAGGGGCTCTTATGGATTTGCAAGTGCTTGAGCTTGAGGTGGAGAGTTTGATCTGAAGTGAGCTTCTGCACAGGTTCATCTGCATCAGATATCAAAATTGTGCAAAAGCCCACAAATTTTTGCATGACACTCATGGACATGAAAAAGGTACCTGTTACCTGCTTGAGCCTCAACAACCCTAAGGGATGTTTTGGACTTAAGACAAATTCACTTTTGCAGGGTTTTTCTTTAATATTCTTCTACAACCAAGTCAGAACTCCTTGCACACCTGCAGGTCTCCCACTGAGTGTCTGTCGGGATTGCACTGTATTAAACCAACCTCAGCATTTCACAGTGTCCACTAATGATAAGCACATCTGTTTAAGAGCAGTTAGAGGGATGAAAATCCCAGCATCAATGTGTTTGATGCACGTGTTTGCTTCCCCTTAGAGTGAGGGTGGGAAAACAGTGCTTTAAAAGTCTGCAATCTTCATTTCTCTTCCAAACAAATGTAAATGCTCCCTCAGCTCCCCTGGGGAACATCACTGGTATATGGAAGACTCTCAGGGAAGATGAGCAAGCCTGAGGGCAAACCTTTTTGGTGAATGTGCTCATGCCTGTTAAAACTGACTTAAGACAAAAATAAAATTCGGAAAAAGCAACCAAACTCAGGTCCAGGCAGAGGTCTTGCACCTGGGATCAGTGGGAATACCAGCAAATTTTGGAACATAGAGTCATATATCCTCAGCTGAAGGGGCTCAGAAGGATCATCAAGTCCAGATCCTGCCCTGCCTAAGGCCACCCCAAGAATCCTTGATGTGCCTGAGACCATGTGCACATCCCTTGACACTTTGTCCAGTTGAGAGCTGTATGTGGCTGCAGAAGGTGTCTTCTTTCACCTCTTGAACCCTGACTCAGGTCCAGCTTCATTCTGGCATTGTGAGTTAACTGTCTTGCTCAGAAACAAGTTTGTGAGACTGAAATATTCTATTGTTTATCTATTTTAGCAAAGAAAGCAGAGAGAGCAAAAAGGTTACCATTTCATTTATACAGTTTTCCTCATTCACAGTAGATGATCTTGGCAACCAGACCTCTTATGTTACAAGACCGGTTTTCATATTCAAACAAATATCACATTACTACAGACAATAGCATATTACTACTTGGTGGTCTGAAATCCTTTGTCCTGAACCTTTTGTATTAATGTGGATAAGGACTAATGATCCTGGAGTCAGTAGTGTCAGTCAGTGTCACAGTCAGCTGAGAAGGGGGTGCTTTGTCTCTGTTTTTGTTTGAACTTCCAACTCCCACGGGAACTTTGCTCACACCAGGCCCTTCTTGACCCAAATACTTCTTGTCTCCCTTCACATGTCCCTTGTTAAAAGTAGCCAGATAGCCAGTTAAAAGCTATCAGCAATAAGAGTGGGTCCTCCAGACATAACTCTGTCTGTCAGCCTTTGGTCCTGTGAGCAACACCCGCCCAAATTTCATCCCACTGACCTGTCACTTTTTATCTTGAGTTTAAATGTATTTAACGACCAACAGAAACTGCTTCAGCCTGCAGTGTCCAGCAGCTATTTTTTGGGAGAGGATACAGCTGGTGCAGAGCAGGCAGTGGTTTTGCACCACGGATGGGTGAGCTGCAGAGTCACAGCAGCCCATTTGTCAGAGACATCAGCCTGCTGATGGCTCCAGTGCAACATCCACTGCTCAGCCAGAGACTCTGGAGCCATCCTGTCTGCCTGAGAGTCCTGGCAAGCCAGTTTATCTCTTTGCACAGACACTTGCAGCCCTGCCTGGACTGAAGCTGTGGGGCTCATCAGAGCATTAGCAAAGCTGAGAAGGAAATTTTAAATCCTTTATGACCAGACTCTGGTCCTTGAGATGACCTGGGTGGGAGATGGGGGTAGAGGAATCTGACCTTTGTGAGTCACCACCAGTATCACCAGCATATTGCTCAATCCAGGGGATTTTCCCTGGCACCACTCATACCCCCCCAGCTCTGCAGTGCTTTACTGGGGAAGAAATCCAAGGTGGACTGACTGTATTTTGTCATGCCCCTGAATAAAAGCTCTGCGCAGTTCAGGGACACAGCAGAAGTGAAATTCAAGCTGACCTCCACTGTGGCTTGCAGGATAACCAAACCTTGGGCTTGGCTATCTGATAGTGTAGACAGCAAAGGCCATTTATGTGCAGGGGTTTGGTGAGTATGTGGACAATCAGGTTTCCTGGAAAATGGCACCAGCCTGCCAGAGCTCAAGAAACATTTGGACAATGCTCTCAAGCACATGGTGTGGTTCCTTGGTTTGACCTGGGCAGGGTCAGGAGCTAGACTCCATGATCCTTGTCAATCTCTTCCAACTCAAGGTATTCTATGATTCCACAAATCAAGGGCAGACCTTGGCTGCAGCTGCCACGGTGGCAGAGGACAAGAAAAGGAACAGGCTGCAAAGCTGGCACTGTTTCCTATGCCATAAAACCAGCAGAGTATCCTTCCCTGGGTCACTGCATTGAAATCAGCAGAGGATCAAACTTGTCCTGCTAATGACTCAGGTGATGCCTCTGAGTGCTCTGCTGCTATGCTGAGACCATGGTGTTGGATGTGAGCAAAATTCCTGTCTGGTTAAAATAGGGTGAACTAAAGGACAAAGAAACAGCTCTGTTATTGTCTGGACCTCCAGATCATATCCTTAGAGGCTATGATGCAGTTTATTCAGCGGAGGAAATAAAAGCTGCTTGGATAAAATCTTCTTACACATTCCCATGCTCTACTCTCTTGTGAAAGTGTTTTTAGTGTAGAACTACACCACTTTAATTATATGCACTCCTTCAATAAAAAAGCATGACTCACACCTCTGCACAGGAGATAAAAGATGTGTGGAAACCATAAAAACACTAAACCAGCATGTAAAGCCAGCAAAGCCACTTATCCTCATGGAATATTTTCATGTCTGTCTTGCTCTTCCAGGAAAGCTATGGGTTATTTTATGCCTTTAAAAAGCCTCAGCTTGTAAATATATATCTCAAATATCTTTTTCCAAAGCTGGTTCTGTAAAACAGTTTTTAAAGGACTGATATGGGGTTTAACAGGGCATTGTAGGTTTTAGCACCCTGAGTGTTATGTTAGCCATACCTTCTTCATGTATAAATATAATGGAAAGGAGGCAGAAGAGCCTCCAACAGAGATGGCAGACAGAGAGGTGCTGACAGGGTGTCTTGCTCAGCATGAATCCTAAATGATTAGTGGTGCCATAAGCAGAGCAATTAGACCCCAGCTCCCTGCTCCCACCTGCCTTCTCTCACCTTTCATGGAGGACATGCCTGTTCCTTTGGGCCACCTTTCCCTCTGGAGTCACTAGCTGCACCCCAGCTAATCTTGTCCCCTAACCCAAGTGCTGTGGAGCCTCGTGGTTAGGGCTCAGCTTGGCAGACCAATGTCTCCACCCTCCTGGGAAGCCTTTAACCACAAGCCTAGCAAGCAAAGTGAGACACTGTCACCATCTGTCTTTGATCTAAACTTAGTGCAAAGTCTGGGGACAATCACAGCCAATTGATCTCATTTTTGGGTTCCCTCCCAAGGCAGATATCTCCTTCCTCATCCTGACGTCCCAGTGAGCTGGGGCTCCCAGAGCAGATACCTCAGTGGCTTTTGGTACCATTTGACAGGATAGAAAGTACCTGAGAGAGTCTTCAGAGTCTGTGGTAGACACAGAGGAGCCTTTGTGGGCTGGGTGGCTGAGAACACCACAATCATTGCATTTTGGGCTCTCGTTGTCCAAAAATTTGAGCTTCCTTTCATGTACACACACACACTCACAACTGTTTTTATATGTTCAGCGATCTGTGGCTGTGCTGAGGCTGACCTCAATTAAAATGTGTCTTTGTAGGCAAAGTGTGGTGATGTACAGGGGTCTGCAGGGCAGTGAGAGTTCCTGGATTTCCATGAGGTTCATTACAGGTACCCATGCAGCTGACACAGAGTTTGTAATTAATCTTTGGCTGTAGCACTCTTATTGCACATCCCACCAAACTGAGATTCACTAGACATCATATGGGCTAAATTACATTTAATCTGGTTTATAAATGCCTGGTGTATTTTACTGGTGTCACCCCAAAGCTGAGCATGCAGCTGAGTCTGCAGACAAGGAGGGGAGGGTGATTTGCTATGACAGGACTCCTGCCCTGGCCACCAGCAAATCAGTAGCATGAGCATTTAATGGGGACATCACATACCCCATGAATGTTCTGATGGAACATAAAAATCATAGGCAGCCACTCAGGCTGGTGTGTGTAAATATCTTCTAGCTATGGAGCTGCTCCAGATCTGGGATCATGTAAGGAGATGTATGCATCACTGGTCACAGGTCCCCAATATGGGTGCAAAAATTAGGATTTTATGCCAGTGGTGGAAAGCAAGCCTCTTAAGGAGGTAATTTAAGATGCTGAGTTAGGAGGCTAAGCAGGACTGTGGCAAATGTAGAGAACTGAGTCTCCAGACTGAGGTGAGCAGCCCCCATGAGGTGCCTACCCTGATGCCAAAACCCCTACAAACCTCTAATCACCAGTGTTTGATAAGAGCTGTGCAGCGAGGCAAGGTCTAAAGCCATGCAATTAAATCACTTTAGGTTACTCACACTTTCCATGGTTCATCAGCAATGTACATCCAAGCTAATTTATATTTTTGTAATAGCTGAAAAGTGGAGGATAAAAGGCATTTTTAAGATATTAAAGTAATAAATATCTCTTTAGTTTGTCAAATGTCTGTACTTGGCTGTTCTCTGTCAGTAAGCTCAGCTCTGATCAGCTCCCACCCACCACCCCTTTATGGTGCATAGAAAAGGGAATCCATTGAGGTTGTTATATCATTTTCTTCTTAAAAATTGCTTCTAGCACTTACTGCACTTTTCTGCCTCGCTGCCAGGCATGTGACCACTACTTTACACATCCCAAGAGATTCAAGCATGATTCTAATTCCTTTTAAGTAAAGAACAAGCAATGAACAGCTTCTCCCTGCTTTGGATCATGCCATGGATCACATCAAAGTGACCTCTGTGCATCTAGTGGTACGCTGGAGAGGAATTGGGAACTCCTTTATGAGATTTCGTAAAGGCAACACAGAGGGATTAGCATGCCATTAGTAATGCTGCTTGTCACAGAGTAATTTATTGAGGCTGATTGGTAATTTCATCAGTCATTGCTGTTGTGCAACACTAAAAAATCTGCAGCATTACACGGGGAAGGCAGTTCAGTGGGCCATAATATTTAGCAAGGGTAAAGGCAAGGGTAAAACTACGTAAAATTGTGGGGCAGTTCTTGTCAGCATTAGAGAACAAGTGTGATTAAGAGCCATCTCTGCTGATGAGGATGCTGAAACACACTAAGAAACTTGAGCACATATTCTTGATGAGCACAATACTGTTCTGTGCAGGAGAAAGGAAAAAAATCACGTGGGGGGAGTCAGAGTCAGGCTGTGCAGGGAGGTGAAGATTTTTGAAGGCTGCTTTCTGGTTCTGCAGCAGAAAGGCTGCTAGGAAAATCTACCCACAGGAATAGTAATGGCACCTGTGTTGGGATACTTCTTGAAACTAGCTATTTATTCTCTGCTCCCCCCGGCCTCCCCATAACCTTCCTGGCGTAACAAACCTCAGCTTCCTTCCAAAAGCATTTTGAGCTGCTTGACCTTCAAGCGTTGCAGCAGAGCAGAGGGTTACTAGCTCTCCCTCAGAGGCTATGTGAGCTAAGGATTTTATTCCTGATGCCATATCTCTGACAAAAGTACTTTTCATGCACTGAGGAAATGATTTATCCCTGTCAGACTGCAGCACACTTACTTGTTCTTCTGCAAACGGTGTCATTGTGCCCAGAACATGGATACAGAAGGAGGTGAGACCCACGAATAATGGCCTGGGGAATGGTCTGGCACCTCCTGGAATCTGTCAAAACTTCTAATATCTTGGCAGATTTTTCCCTTATAACTGGTATCTTTCCATCTTTTCTATCTGTCTTTCTTTTATCTTTTTCTCTTTTTGCTTTTTCCTTGTTTTTTTCCTTCTTTCTTCAGCCTCAGCACCTTGCCTTGCCTAGCCACCTTCCTATTTCAAACCCACCCAGCTTACAAAGTTTATATCTGTGAACAACATCTTCACATGCAGAAATAAAGTCACTTCCAAGCTTTGGCATTTGCAGGAGTTGAGCCTGAAGTGTTAAAGTACAAACACTTTCTGATCAGCCATTCCCTTGATAACAGATGGCCCAATCTCTGCTCCAAGATTGTCTTTAACTCTGTCTGACCCAACATAAAACCAAATGTTCATAAACTGCAGTTCTCCATACCCCAAGATGTCCATTTTTGGCTGTAAATCTGGAGCACATGCTGTTATCTGAGATTTGTAAGTCATGTGCGATACAGGGAGCTGCATTATCTTCCTTGGGGGGTGTCTGATCGACACAGGCAGGGCAGTGCATCCCCCAACAACTTCAGCTTCTCCAGGGAAACTTTCTCTGCCACTGTTTTCAATGTGATAAAGCCATTTTCTAATTTCCCTGGATAATACCTCACCTTATACCTTGGGTAAATACACCAAGCCCAAGCCATGGGAGTCACATTAAAGGCCACAGGAATCACACTGCCCGTGGGTGGGAAAGGATCCCTTGTTCATCACTGGGATTTTGCTACAAGATCTGCAAGGATGAAAGCTGCTTCTTTCCATTGCTATTAGTGTTGCCTCAAGGGCAGGAGAGCAGAGGAAAAAATGCCAGATGTAGAGCCCATGGAGCTGCTGAAATAACGCCTCAAAGTTAATGAATTGTGAGGAATCAAACCATAGCTCAGATGTCTGGCTGAAAACACTCTTCCCCAGCGTTCGTTCAGCTGCTAATGGGTTGTGTCACACACTGCTGCTGAGAAGGGAACAGGGAGATATCTCCAACTGGATGCTTGGCACACCCTCATTTAAGGAGGGAAATGGCTGGATCTGCTCTTTCTGATAAAGCCACTAATTCTGTTAATCAAATGGATGCAAAAAAGTCTCACCTTTCTTATAACACATTAAACTTTTGCCTCAGGCTTCAAAATAAGAAAATAAGAGAGAATTTGCTTTTAAGGTGTCCATAAAATAGACAAATGTTCAGGTTTCATTGATGAGAAAAAATGTCTTTTCACAGGCATTATTTTTTGCAGAGCAGGGGGAAGGGGAGCTCCTAATCTGTTTATACTAGGATTAATATTAGGAGTGAGTTAGTTTTTCCAAGGTTCAGCAGAGCATGAGGGGGAAAACAAAACAAAACTTATTTTCAGGAATGTTTACCAATGGGTTCTGGTCATGATTTGTGTTTTGAAACTTGGGAGGCCACTTTTTGAGCTTCACTGTTAGTGTTTAATTTAAGGATTAGGAATTATTGAGTTAGGTTCATTAAAATAGCTGGGTTTTGTCCTTCGAAAATTTAAGAAAACATGGTGTAAGCCTTGGAAAGAGGGTCTCTTTCTGGGTAACAACAGCCTCATTCAGCTCTAAGCATATGGCTGTCTTTGTTTTAGAAACCTGTGTTTAAAATAAGGATAAGGCTCCCCATTCCAGCAGAATCATCAGCTCTGTTCTCAGGGCTTTACATAGCTCTCAATAATACTGGTTTAAGCCTTGAGAAATCTACTGAGATCCCAGCATATTAAAACTACTGTAAGTGTGATGGGAGTAATTTCTTCCCCAAATTTCATGTTCAGTTCCCAGTTTTGAAGAGAGGGGAGTGTGAAGCACCAACATCACAGAGAGGATAAGGCTGGCAAAGGGCAGCTGAGCTCTGTGTGTGGGTAGAGGATGAAGAAACTGAAATATTAAAAGAAAACCCAAACCAAACCTTGAGGAGGGAGTTCCAGATCTCGCCATGAGGACATCCTCTTGGAAATGCATGAATAGGACAAAGGTGTTTGTCCTGTTGCAGTGGGCTAGTCTGCAGAAGGCAGAATGAATTCCCATGCCCTGGCAGGAGGAGGACAAGGCTCCTCCAGGGCCAAACCTCAGCCCTTGAGCTTCCCAAATGATTTGAGCAGTCTGTGTGGCTTTGTGCCAAATGCATGGCAGGATCTTTGCACTGCCATTCTCAGCAGGTCCAGTTCTGCCTTCAGCCACTTTAATGTACCAGAATTCAAAGCAGCTGCCCCCTCAGAGTGTGGACTAGGACCAGCCCCAACTTGTCTACGTGTGGTTGTGCTCACAAATGTCCCATTAATTGAGAACAGTCCTTCGTGGGTTTTCATTTCAAGAAGAGTTTTAAAAGTTTGGGTCACTGTAAACAAAATTGTGCTCTCCTCTGTTTTGGGTGTTTTACAGTAACTCAGCTCTTTTTTTCCTGCAGCCCAACCAGCTGACTGTAGCTGGCAGGGAGACAGTGAATCCATTTTACGATGACTTTCAAAGTTTCAAAATGTGTTTTGGATCTGCCTTGGAGTGAAAACAAAACCTTTTGAACTTTTTTGTACTGTGAAGTCATGTCAAGACCGTTTCTGCCTGGGAAGAGTCTGAGCTTCCCTCTGTGATGCAGGCTGCAAAGACAGCCTTGGCATGGCTGCTGGGTGGCAGGTGGCAGCTTAGAGCTCTGGAAGCAGCAGCTCAATGATGTAGAGAAAAATCTGGAAACCTTCAGATATGGCTACAAGACAAGCTGCTTCCCAGACCAGAGAAGCTGTGGCTGCCCCATCCTTGAAAGTGCTGAAAGCCAGGCTGGATGGGGCACTGAGCCACCTGGCTTAGTGGGAGGTGTCCCTGCCCATGGCATGGGAGCTGGAAGGAGATGATCCTTAATGTCAGTTTTGTGATTCTACTGTGGACAGTTTCTCCTAGGTGGGCTAGCTGCTGTGACTTTTCTCAGGAATGCTACAGCTCTTCCTTAATGGTGGACAGTCACAGTAACTTTGAATTTCTGTGACAACAAACCAGCCATGGCCAAAGGTGATTTTAATCCTGATTCCCAGCCTCATTTATCACTTTTACAGCTTGCTGATGTAGATACCACTCTTCTCATCTTTCTGTGCTTAGCAGGGGGAGATACACTCTGCAATAACTAAATAAAAACAAAGAAAAAAATGTCTTATCAGACTTGAAACTGCCTTGTCTTCCTTTCTTGTGTTCTTATATTCTTCCAGCACCTTTCATTTGTTTTTTTAAGAGAGATGAACTTACTGGGAAATGCAAGCTCTGTTCCATAAAATACCAATTCTAAGTTAATTTTTCCAGGAAGAGACTCTGACTATGCCTTATTTGTACTCAGTGGTGTATGTCAGCTGTCACATACTTTCAGACCTGTGAGGAATTACACCAGCATTGGATTATAGCGTACTTGATTTTGAAGAAAGGAGAAGCTGTACTACTGTAATCATTATTTAAACCATATCTTTTTGATTTGTTGGATGCCAGGCTCCCATTCACACGTAGCATATCATGCAGTCAAAAATAAGAGGCCTGCCTTTGAGGGGAAAAAATAAACAACACTTTTTTTTTTTTCAGATGAATTACTCAGTTTTTGCATTAAAAACGTGATTTCAACTAGAGAGAGGGAGAAAGAAAATTCAAAAATGTGATCTTTTGAACACAGGGGCTTCCTGTGAAACATGACTCCATGTGTCAGGTGCTGTGATAGCACAAAGCTTCTCCCTGAAGAACTTTCAAGTCTGAATAGAAAACAGTTAGAAAAACAACTTTTTTTTTAGTATATATCCTTATATACTCTAAATGGAGAAATAGGCCAGTGAGAGAGTGGATATTTTATCAGAAATATGTCATGTTGAAAAGGAAGCCTCTCTGGGAAAGCAGTCAGATGCACTAACCACAAGATTATAATTTTTAGTTATTATCTTTTCAAAAGATTTCACATCATAATTTCTGCCATTCTGGTTAATACCACACTAAATGGAAAAAGCAACCTACTTGTCACATAAATTGCTGGAGCAGATCTGCCACCAGTCACCCATAAGGAGGCACTGCCTGTTTTACATCCTTGAGGATGCTCTGAGGCTTGTGAAGTCCACGTGGCTCACCCAGGCATTATCTCCACACAACCTTTGCTATCACTTTCTGCCTCACATACCAATTATTTCCAGACCTTTTTGTAGAGCTCTTCTTACAAGCTTGGATTAACTAAGGGTCAGATTCAAACCCGGTGCCCAACCCACTGGACATCGAGGCATTGTCCAAAGAGCTGGCAAACACCAAATGCCCAGCAGCCCTTCCAGATGGAGGTTAGCTATTTCCCCCTTGCCCATCCACCTCCCTGTTTCCCCATCAAACATAACTGGGCACCACAAAGTTCATGGTTTACATTTGAAGAAAGGCATTTGTAAGAAAGATGACAGATTCACGTAAGCATCCAGTGAACTCACACTGTCTTCTTCAATGTTTATATTAACTTATTATGCTCTACTGTTCTTAAATAATTACATAACTATCCCCAGTCATTTCAAACAGCCCTTCAACCCACATCAACCTCATGTATAAACACTGGTGCTTTATACAGTCATTTTGTATGAAATTTGTCTGCAGGGCAACAGTTTGCTGTATTGTATGCCTTTTGTGAGATGACTCAGGCAGCAGTTAAGACTCAAAGTGCTTTTGATTCCCTTGCAAACAGTCTGTCTGCCTTCCCTGCTATCTGAAGCCCAAGATCTAAGAAGGGGTTGCCCAGTATGGTCTGTGTCCAGAGTCCTGCCAATAAATCACTGAGCTGCAAATAACAGACACAAACAGATCCCAGGCATCTGGACCCCTCGCTCCATAACTGCAGGCACAAAGTCTTCCATCATTTCTTCTAAACAGGTCCAATTTCAGCTCAAGCACCCATTGTAATGGATCAGATGCTGCAAGGTTGCAAGAATATGGTTCTGTGCCCAAGCAGCATTCATTTTTGTCTCATTTGGCATCATTACCTTAGGCTCAGCCCTGCCCTAACCATAAATGAATGAAAACACAGCCCATCTAGAAAGATTTGGTGGCTTTCTGCCCTTTGAGGAGCAGTCCCATGCAGTAAAGTAAAAAAGACCCGAAACTCTAGAAAAATGATGCAAAACAACTTAGTTCTCAAAGAGACAAAGACTGCCTCTTTGGAACAACTTCAGGCATTCTTAAAAGCAAGAGAGCAGAGGATGAGTCACCGTCTCTTCCCACCCTGCTTTTGGGCAGGGAAGGTGGAGAAACAGTCCAGCAGAAAAAAATGTGTCATCATGACAAGCCTGTTCATCTCACAGAGTAAAAAGTGCCCAGGAGACAGTGAATCTCTTCAACCAGGAGTAACTTGGCACTGGGCATAAGGACTGGCAGAAGGCATAAGCATCATGTAATTCCAGTTTAAGACCTTTTAAAACATATAAGAGAAACCTGAGCCAACATCTTTGGCCTGGGGACAGATTCATGTCCCTCCAGCTCCATCCTTCATCCTCTCAAAAGGGAGAGGATTTTGCACAGCACTGGCCCATATTCTCATTTGAGAGGAAAGCAAGGAAGAAAAAATTCTCTCCAAGTTTGAAGAAATGGACACTTTTGCCTTGCCTCTCACTGGCAGGAGGGGTTGTGGTCTTTGTTCTTTGAAAGGGAGAAAGATGAAAACCTTTGGGCTGAATAAAGAACATTTTTTAGTAGTTGTCTCTTTCTCAGTGACACATCCTCTTATTGTACCTACACACAAATACACACACACATGAACACAGACACACATTTTCTATTTCATTAAAAAACATTCTGGTAACAATCAGAGGCAGCTCATAAATGTCAT
>JADMLD010000254.1:127500-260165 GCA_017589585.1 Phylloscopus whistleri | reverse complement strand
GGGCTGGGGGCCGCTGGTGGCAGCGCTGGGCTCCCACCGGTGAGAGCCCTTTGTGCCAGGCAGCCTGAGAGAGGCCCGGGACAAAACGGCTGCTTTGCCCAGCCTCGGCTTTTCCCAGCCCGCGCGCCGGGAGCCTCCGCCGTGAGCTGAATGGCAAAGAAGCCGTCCCGCTCCTTCCCTCCCCCTCTGCCCCGTGCTTTGTGTGCTCTGGGCTGTCCTCCCCCCGCCCCCGGGGCTGCTCGCTGACCTCAGCTCCCTCCAGCAGTGCACACGTGCACAGGGGCACGCACACGCGTGTGCACACCTGCAGGTGTGTGCCCTGCTTGCTCCATCACCGCCTCTCCCCCGACCGAACACCCCCTGGGTTGTTCTGATCAAACCCTTCCCGAGGTTTCTCACGGTGGCACCGTGGGCACACGGCCCCGGGGCTGGCATGGCCTCCCTGCCCACGGCAGCCAGCGCTTGGGCTGAGGCCGTCTGTGCTCCCCAGGCCAGCCTGGGCTCTGCTGTGCCCAGGGGACCCAGCTCCCGGGGAAGGTCAGAGGGGCTGGATGGCACCCAGTGGCCACCAGCCAATGGTCCTGGTCGCTCATGTTGTCCTCTTCCTCTTGTGAACCAGGGCACCTTTCCTTTCCTTTCCTTTCCTTTCCTTTCCTTTCCTTTCCTTTCCTTTCCTTTCCTTTCCTTTCCTTTCCTTTCCTTTCCTTTCCTTTCCTTTCCTTTCCTTTCCTTTCCTTTCCTTTCCTTTCCTTTCCTTTCCTTTCCTTTCCTTTCCTTTCCTTTCCTTTCCTTTCCTTTCCTTTCCTTTCCTTCCCTTCCCTTCCCTTCCCTTCCCTTCCCTTCCCTTCCCTTCCCTTCCCTTCCCTTCCTTCCCTTCCCTTCCCTTCCCTTCCCTTCCCTTCCCTTCCCTTCCTTCCCTTCCCTTCCCTTCCCTTCCCTTCCCTTCCCTTCCCTTCCCTTCCCTCCCTTCCCTTCCCTTCCCTTCCCTTCCCTTCCCTTCCCTTCCCTTCCCTTCCCTTCCCTCGGGCTGGGGGATCTCCCCGCCATGCAGGGACGGCAGATTTTTGGTGTTTTGATGGATTCCGAGCACAGCTGGCTGTTTTTGCTCCCCACCCTTGCAGGGCAGAGCATGGCCCCAGCCCTCCCGCTGCTGCTGCTGCCGCTCTGGGTGTTTGTCCCCACGGTGCTCCCGGAGGTGTTTGGCCCCGGAGATGGCTCAGGTAACATCACCGACCTCCTTTGTGTAACTCCCCGCCCCGTTTGGCGCCCTGGGGGTCTCAGGGCTCCTGCTCACGGCTCCTCTCCTCCCCCACCCAGAGGACCTCAAGGCCCTGCAGGTCTCCATCCCACGCCACCCAGCCCTGGACGCCGTGCTGGCGGGCGACATCACCATCCCCTGCCTCATCACCTACCTCGGCCCCCAGCCCACCGCGGGCACGGGCGGCCGCCGGGCGGTCCTGGGGACGCCCCGGGTCAAGTGGACCTTCATCTCTGAGGGCAGGGAGGTGGAGATCTTGGTAGCCCGGGGGGACAGGGTGAAGGTGAGCGAGGACTACCGGCTGCGCGCCTCCCTGCCCATCTTCCACCGGCGCTACACCAACGCCTCCCTGCTGCTCACCGAGCTGCGCCCCAACGACTCGGGCATCTACCGCTGCGACGTGCAGCACGGCATCGAGGACGGCCACGACATCCTGCACCTCAAAGTCAAAGGTACTGCCGGGTGGGGAGGGCGGGGGTGTGGGGCGAGGTGGGGCCCTCCCCCGGGTGTGTCTGCACCCAGCTCCCGGGGAAGGTCAGAGGGGCTGGATGGCACCCAGCGGCCACCAGCCAATGGTCCTGGTTGCGCATGTTGTGTTGTTCCTCTTGTGAACCAGGGCAGCTTTCCTTTCCTTTCCTTTCCTTTCCTTTCCTTTCCTTTCCTTTCCTTTCCTTTCCTTTCCTTTCCTTTCCTTTCCTTTCCTTTCCTTTCCTTTCCTTTCCTTTCCTTTCCTTTCCTTTCCTTTCCTTTCCTTTCCTTTCCTTTCCTTTCCTTTCCTTTCCTTTCCTTTCCTTTCCTTTCCTTTCCTTTTCCTTTCCTTTCCTTTCCTTTCCTTTCCTTTCCTTTCCTTTCCTTTCCTTTCCTTTCCTTTCCTTTCCTTTCCTTTCCTTTCCTTTCCTTTCCTTTCCTTTCCTTTCCTTTCCTTTCCTTTCCTTTCCTTTCCTTTCCTTTCCTTTCCTTTCCTTTCCTTTCCTTTCCTTTCCTTTCCCTTCCCTTCCCTTCCCTTCCCTTCCCTTCCCTTCCCTTCCCTTCCCTTCCCCTTCCCCTTCCCCTTCCCCTTCCCCTTCCCCTTCCCCTTCCCCTTCCCCTTCCCCTTCCCCTTCCCCTTCCCCTTCCCCTTCCCCTTCCCCTTCCCCTTCCCCTTCCCCTTCCCCTTCCCTTCCCCTTCCCCTTCCCTTCCTTTCCCCTTCCCCTTCCCCTTCCCCTTCCCCTTCCCCTTCCCCTTCCCCTTCCCGTCTCCCTCTCCGTCTCCCTCTCCCTCTCCCTCTCCCTCTCCCTCTCCCTCTCCCTCTCCCTCTCCCTCTCCCTCTCCCTCTCCCTCTCCCTCTCCCTCTCCCTCTCCCTCTCCCTCTCCCTCTCCCTCTCCTCTCCTCTCCTCTCCTCTCCTCTCATCTCCTCTCCTGGGATGTTCGCACCCAGGTGGGCGGGGGCTGCTGCGGAGCCCCCCGCCCACGGCCGTGTCTGCCCCCCACCCAGGGGTGGTGTTCCACTACCGGGAGGGCTCCATGCGCTACGCCTACACCTTCGCCGAGGCGCGGGAGGCGTGCGCCCGCATCGGCGCCAGCATCGCCACCCCCGAGCAGCTCTACGCCGCCTACCTGGGCGGCTACGAGCAGTGCGACGCCGGCTGGATCGCCGACCAGACCGTCAGGTGGGCACCGCGGCCACCCCGTGGCCTCGGCCGCTCGTTCCCCCCCGCTCCCAACGAGGAATCCCCGGTTCACCAGCGCTGCCCCTGCGCTTTCCTGCCTCAGGTACCCCATCCAGACCCCCCGGGAGGCCTGCTACGGGGACATGAACGGCTTCCCCGGGGTGAGGAACTACGGGGTGGTGGACCCGGAGGACATGTACGACGTGTACTGCTACGCCGAGGACCTCCCAGGTGCCCTCTTGCTCCCACGCTGCCCTGCCCCTGCCAGCTGTTGTAAACCCGAGTGAAAAAGCTGCCCCGAGCTGCAGGGGCTGTTTCTCGGGTCTGGGGATTTGCTGTGCTGCTTCCCACAGCGTTCCTGGTTGGGTTTGGTGGGGTGTGGGGGCTCTCTCCCTTGCAGCAGGCTGGGGTGTGCCCACGGTGAGCTGCCCCAGAGCGGCAGCACGCTGCGCTGGGGGGTTTGAGGTTTGGTTTGTGGGCGTGCTGTGCTTTGCCCGAGGTGCAGAGCTGCAGATCCTGCCCGGCTCTGTGGGCATGGGGGTGGCTGCTCCCCCCTTTGGGTCCTGGTGGGGCTCCCCACTGCTGGTGGCAGCTGCTGTGGGGTGGGTGGGGTGGTGCCAGGCAGGTGGCAGGGATGGGGGACCTGTCCCTTGTGCTGGGGTGCAGCTGTGGGGGTTGAGAGGGGCTGCACCCTGGGGCAGTGCTCCTCAGCCCTCCTCGGCGTGAAGCCTCACCCACAGCGCTCTCTGGGCTGGCAGGTCTCCTCAGAAATGCCCCACACGCGAATTGCCCAGTGCAGGGCGTGGAGCTGCTCCTCTGCAGCCCCGTTCGTGGGCGATTCAAAGTCTCAGGTCTGATTGCAAGGGCAGGAATCGATCCCAGGTGGCATGAGAGCTCCAGCTGTGCCTGCGCTGGGGCTGTGTGTGTGTGTGCAGGGAGGCAGGGGAGCAGGCAGGGAAGCACTCAAGAAGGCAGGGAAGCACTCAGGAAGGCAGGGATGCAGGCAGGGATGCAGGGAAGCAGGCAGAGATGCAGGCAGGGATGCAGGGATACAGGCAGGGAAGCAGGCAGAAAGGCAGGGATGCAGGCAGGAAGGCAGGGATGCAGGCAGGGATGCAGGGATACAGGCAGGGAAGCAGGCAGAAAGGCAGGGATGCAGGCAGGAAGGCAGGGATGCAGGCAGGGATGCAGACAGGGATGCAGGCAGGGAAGCACTCAGGAAGGCAGGGATGCAGGCAGGGATGCAGGCAGGGATGCAGGCAGGGATGCAGGCAGGGGTGCAGGAAGCACTCAGGAAGACAAGCCTCCTCCTGGTGTGCCTCCCCACGCTGGAGTCTCCACCCCACACCAGCTCCTGTGGTCACGCAGAGAACGAAGGAGACCAGGGGGCTCCCCAACCCCACGCCCCGCTCCCCAGCTCTCTCACACCCCGCCTCCTTCCTCTCTCCCCGCAGGCGAGATCTTTTTGGAGACGGCGCCGGCCAGGTTCACGCTGGAGGAGGCGGCGCAGCGCTGCCGGGCGCTGGGCGCCGAGCTGGCCAGCCCGGGGCAGCTGTACGCCGCCTGGAACGCGGGGCTGGACGCCTGCAGCCCCGGCTGGCTGGCCGACGGCAGCGTCCGCTACCCCATCGTCACCCCGCGGGAGCGCTGCGGCGGGGCCCTGCCGGGCGTCAAAACCATCTTCCTCTTCCGCAACCAGACGGGATTCCCCGACGCCCGGAGCAGATACGACGCCTACTGCTTCCGAGGTACAGAGGGGCAGCCGCGGCCGGCGGGCGCTCCCGAGCAGGGGCCGGTGGGAGGCTTTGGGGAGGCTCCGGGCGGAGGTGGATGTCCCCAGCGCGGGTGCCGGGGTGCGGCCGCGGGGCCGGGTTTGTGTCGGGGTCCCCCGCGCTCTGAGGGCCGGGCGGGGGTGTTGGGTGCCTGTCGTGCTAGGATAGGAGATCGCCTTCGCACGACAGAGCGTGAGAGGGGATGGCATAACCCGCATGGCCCTGACACTGCATGCTGACGCCTCTCGGGAGGGCAGGGGCGCTCTGCCTGGACGCGCTGGGGCGGAGCAGGGGCGCTCTCCGTGTCCTCAGCGCCTCGCGCCGCCTTTATCGCGACAGAACGGGCGCGTCCCGCGTGGCGCCGTCGGTCTGCGTGAGCTCCGTGGGCTCCAGGAGGGTTCACACCCGGGTGCCGGGGGCTGTGGGACACAGCCCGCCAGGCTGGTTTGGGGCCGTGGGCAGGGAAGGAGAGCCGTGGGCAGCCTGCGAGCGATGAGGCAGGGCAGAGGCTGCCAGGGAGAAGGGGCGCAGAAGGAAGAAGAGCTGTCCCTCCACTCCTCCTGCCCCAGCCCACATCCCCGTGTCTGCGCTCAGGGCCGCGGGGGCTGGCGGCGTGGGGATGCTGCGCATCTCCGTGCCTCAGTTTCTCTCAGCAGGGAAAGCCACGGGCCAGGCAGGATGGAGCCGTCCCACCACCCCACAACCCCTGTAACCCACTAACTCCCCGTGCATGCCTGCCCTCCCCGGGGTGGGGATGGGGGTGCAGAGAAGGATCCCCCCAGGCAGGGGAAGGCAGGGTTTAGGATCCGGCCCCACCGTGTGCTGCCGAGCCCCACGGCTCCTACTGGGGCTGTCGGCTCTGCCAGCTCTGCCAGCACCTGGGAGGGCCTGATCCTCCCCCAGAAGGGGAAGGGGAGAGCTGGGCCCCTTCTGGGCTGCCAAGGCTCCAGGCCCGCTCTGGGGTGAGCTCATCTCTGACCGCTGCCAAGCCCAGGACAGGGCAGTAATATCCCACTTTCTTTCTGCCCACAGAAGGGACAAACTCTTTCCCTGAGGCTGCAGGAAAATACCGAGCCCAAGAGCCCGAGGAGAATCTCCTCCAGGAGATTGTCACAGTGGCAGAAAAGCTGGAGGAGCTGCAGCTGCCCAGAGCGCAAGTGGAGCTTGAGTCGCGAGGGGCGATTTACGCCGTCCCTTTCTTTGAGGAGCCCCAGCTGGGAAAGCCGAGCCAGTCCCCTGAAGACGCCCTGGGGCCAGGCGCCCGGCACCCCCCGCTAGCTACCTCTGTGTCCTCAGGTCACCCCACCTCTCCCTCCCCTCTCCCCGCAGCCCCGGCCAGCCCCGAGGCAGGTGTCCCTGGTAGCTGTGGTGCTCGGCTGGGGAGCCCCTCCCCTGCCCAGGAGAGCGGGGGCACAGGGACAGCGGGGCGCGGACTGTCCCGCACTGGTAGGTGGAGCAGCTGCCCTGGTGGTGGTGTCGCCAGGGCTGGGACGCAGCGAGCAGGAGGTGCCAGGGTGGCAAGGAGAGGTCAGAGGCACCCAGAGGGTGCCCGGGTCACCCCAGCTCCCCCCGTGGAGGCAGCACCCACAGCCGGGGCACCGGTGCCTGGTGTAGGGCTGTGCGTGGGGACATCGGCGTGTCCCTCAGCTGGAGCCCAGCACGCAGGCTGGGTGCTGGAGCAGGGTTTAGCGGCTCAAGGAAGCAGAAAAGGGAGCAGGCAGCTGGAGGGACACGAGGTGCAGCGCTGAGGGGGCTGAGCGCGGCCCCCACCGCGGCAGAGCCGGGGCTGGGCTCGGCAGCCGCGCCGCGTCAGAGGGGACAGTGTCACACACACAGCTCCGGGGCCGCTTCCATCTCCCCGCGCACCTCGGTGCGGGCAAGCCCGGCAGCACCGGCGGGCGGTGCCGCTGCCCGCAGCCCCGCGGCCCCGCTGGCTCCCGGACCCTTCTCACTGCCTTTCTGCCTTGCCCTTTGCAGAGGAGCAGCAGGGAGCGGCGCGGGGCAGAGGCCCCGGCGGCACATCGGCGGAGAGCCCGGGCCCAGGGCCAGACCCCAGCCAGCCGGAGGGACCGACCGCCGCCCCAGCAGGTGACACCGAGCCTCCTGAGGGCTTTCCTCGGCCGCCCACGCAGTGCCCCGAGCGCCCGCGGGACGCCTTGGGGCGGCCGGCCCGCCCCGCCAGCCCCGGGGCACCCGGGCACGGCGCGACATCGCCGACCGGCGCCGATTCTGCCGCCTCGACAGAGAGGAGCCGGGGAGCCGCTGGGAGCCCCCGCCGCGGGCACAAACCCGGCGGGGCGAGCACCGCTCTTTCTCCGCCTGAAGACGCCGAGCTCTCCGGAGACGTGCTGGAAAGGCCCCGGCCGTCCCCGCTGCCTTCTGCGCCCCCGCAGACGCGGGAGGAGGGAGAGGAGCAGTCGGGGGCCGTGTGGCTCCCCTCGCCCGCCGTGCCGGGGGACGGCGGCACCGTCCCGGCCGTGACCCCGTGGGACGCGGAGCTGCCGGGCAGGAGCAGCGCGCCGGCCTCGGGAGGAGAGGAGGAGCGCGGGATGCCTGCTGCAGCTTCCGAGGAGGAGGAGGAGGAGGAGGAGGAGGAGGAAGAACCTGCTCCCTCCATGGCCACCGTGGAGGGTTTCCTTGCAGCCGTTCCCGGAGAAGCAGGTGGGACCCGCAGGGACGGCCTGGCCTCTCCCCGTACTGACACCTCCGGGGCGGTGGCGGGGGGGGATCCGGCCCCCAGCACGGCTGTGCCCCTGCCCGCCCTGCCCACCGAGCGGGCCAGCGTCGGGGCGGGCGCCTGCTCGGCCCGCGGTCCGTGCCGTGCCACGCTGGCCCTCGGGGCAGCCCTCCTGGCTGCTCTCCGGCACTAGAGATAGCCGACACCTTTCCTTCGCGCTGTGCTTCCCTCTGTCTGTCCGTGTCTCCTCTCTCTCTCTCTCTCTCTCTCCTCCTCAGCCGGGTAAGGGAAGGTTACAGGTCCGGAGAAGCGCATATTTGTCAAACAAATTGGTCTGATCTCTGCATGCACTTAAATCTCTTCGACTTCTGTGAAGTGTTTTTTTAATGACTGTTTCCGTGAAAAAAAAAAAAAAAAAAAAGCCCGATAAGCACCAGGCGGCCCCAGTCCCTGCTCTGACTAACCGTGGTACTAATAAAGGGAATTAAAAGCTTTGTAGAACAAGCATCTCGGCGAGCTCTTCCCTTCGTCCTTGCGCCCGCTGCCCCCTGCGCCTCCCCCACTGACGAACTAATCCCGCGACCCCGGCCCTGCCCGCCCCCCGGGGGTGGCGTGGAGGGGACACCCGGGAGGTCTGGGAGGGGTCTGGCTGCTTCGCACCCCCCTGGGACTGACCCTGCCCCGGCCCGGGGGTGAGGGGTGGGCGCTGCACGGCACGAGCAGGGGGAGGAGACGCTGAGGGGTGGTGGGTGCAGAACCCCACCCAGACCACCCTGCCTCGTGCGGCTCTCGGTGGCCAAGCCCCCTGAAATCACTGCAGGGCCCCGAGCCCCAGGGATGGATGAGGGAGGGAACACGACCTGCTGGGGACGGGTGTCACCCACCCCGGGGCGATCCCAGCTCTGATCCCCACCCTGCTGCCAGCCCCCCTGCCCACCTCTGCCCCATCCCACTCCCTGCCAGGGAGAGGGGGGTCCCTGCCCCCCTGCTCTGGCAGCGCCCTGCCCGGCCCCAGGGCACCGAGGAGGCTTTGTGGAGGCTGGCCAGACCCCGCGGGGTGGCTGCCTTTGCCTTGGCAGCAGAGGAGCCCAGGAGGAGCCAGCCCGTGTGACACCGGGGCCCTCCACCTCCCGCCCCGTCCCACGCCTGGCTGTGCTGGGGAGGAGCTGCGCACCCCGAGCCAGCACCTCGTGGGGAGGTGACCTTCCCTGGGGGCGGGGGAGGGTGGCAGCAGCACCCTGCTCACGCCTCCAGCCGGCTGAGCACCGTGAAACGGGGCAATCATCGGGCTGGAGCGGGTCAAGGACTTGGAGCCTGGGCTGGGCCGGTGCTGGCAGCAGCCCTTCATCACCGGGCTGGGAGCACACCGTGTGCTCTGGTGCCTTCATGAGCGGAACGGGCTCCTGGGGAAGGTGCTGGCTGAGTGAGCAACCTTGGCCAGGCTGGAGGTGACACCAGGGGGACAGGCCGGCAGTCACCCCGCTGCCAGGCTGAGGACGTGGCCGGGGATGTGCCAAGAGCCTGCACGCTCCCCTCCCCAAAACACCAGCACTCCAGGGAAAAGGAGGAGCTGGCCCCGGGCAGAGGGAGGGAGAATGAGCCCAGTGATGGGGAGATGAGAACATCCACACTTCTCTCTGCTCCAAAACGCCAGGCCTGCTCAGCTCTGGGGGTGCTGAGCTGTGGGACGGCTGATGGTGCACCCCCAGATCTTCACCTGCCCTGCAGCCGGTGGCCTCAGGGGCCCCCTCAGAGAGCTGGGGCGCTGCAGGGCTGAGCCTCTGGCAGTGCTGGGCGCTGAGGAGGTCCCCGAGCTCTGCCTGTGCCTTGCAGGTGGCTGCGTCCCCAACCCCTGCCTGAACGGAGGGACCTGCGTGGAGGACGGCGCCCGCCCGGCCTGCCTGTGCCTGCCCGGCTACGGAGGCGGCAGCTGTGAAAGACGTGAGTCCCCTGGGTGCCAGCACCCAGCCCCTGCTGCTGAACCCGAAACGAGGGGGAAATTTAGGAGTTTTGGGGGTGAGTTGGGCTCTGTCACCCTGACCCTCTCCTCCCTCAGCCCTGCGGAGGTGCAGCCCCGGCTGGGACAGCTTCCAGGGCGCCTGCTACAGGCACTTCTCCACTCGGAGGAGCTGGGAGGACGCCGAGAGCCAGTGCAGGCACTACGGGGGGCACCTGGCCACCATCCTGACCCCCGAGGAGCAGGACTTCATCAACGGTAGGTGGTGACAATGCTGTGACCCTCCCACCTCCGCCCGGGGAGCCTCAGGGCTGGGCGGGGAGTTTGAAACAGCAAAGAGCCGAGGTGGAGCCCAGGCCTGCGAACAGACACACGGGCAGACACGGGAGCAGGCAGGTTCAGTCCTTGCTCACAGCAGGAAAGACACTGAGGGGCTGGAATGTGGCCAGAAAAGGGAACAGAGCTGGAGAAAGGGGCTGGAGCAGCAGGAGAACCCGAGAGAGCCGGGGAAGGGGCTCAGGCAGGATCTCCTCACTCTCTACAGTTCCCTGACAGGACAGGTGGAGTCACCTGGGCTCTGCTCCCAGGGAAAAAAAAGGGACAGGGCCGGAAGAAACGGCCCCAAGCTGCCCTGGGGGAGGTTTGGGTTGGGGATTGAGGAATTCCTCCATGGTGGCCAGGCTGCCCAAGGGAGGCCCCATGGGGCTGAAAGGGCTTCAGAGACTCGTGGATGTGGCACTTGGGGCCAGTGGTGCCCTTGGCTGTGGGGGAATGGTTGGAGCTGATGATCTTGCAGGCTTTTTCCAACAGAATCCCCTGATCCAGGGATGGGTGGGCAGAGCAGCACAGGGTGGGGTGTGTGCAAGTGGGTTTGAAGGCAAAGCCATGACCTGCCTGAAATGAGCCTTGGGGGGGTGGGGGGAAGGCAGAGCGGGGCTCAGGTGCTGTGGGAACGGGACAGAGAGCAAAGAGGGAAGGGACAGGAGGGTGAAGGAGGGAGGGGCAGGGAGAGACCTCACGGGAAACTGCAGAGACACGGAGGGACAGGCAGGGAGCTCCAGGGCCCGGCTGGGCCAGGAGAGGGACAGACAGAGCCGGGTGGGGACTGATGCAGACGGGTGGGGACAGGCAGGGACAGGTGGGGACACTTGGGGACCGGCAGAATTAGGGGGTACTAGCGGGGACAGGTGGGGACCGACGGGGAGATGCTGGGACCTGCAGGGACAGGTGGGGACACTTGGGGACCGGCAGAACCAGGGGGTACCAGCGGGGACAGGTGGGGACCAGGGGGTACAGGTGAGAACTGGCAGGGCAAAGCAGGGACAGGCAGGGCCAGGTGGGGACCAGGGGGGACAGGCAGGGACCTTCAGGGACAGGTGAGGACCTTCAGGGACAGGTGAGGACCTTCAGAGACAGGTGAGGACCAGGGGGGACAGGTGAGGACCTTCAGGCACAGGTGAGGACCAGGGGGGACAGGCGGGGACCTTCAGGGACAGGTGAGGACCTTCAGGGACAGGTGAGGACCTTCAGGGACAGGTGAGGACCTGCGGGGACAGGCGGGGACAGGCAGGGACCTTCAGGGACAGGTGGGGACAGGTGAGGACCTGCGGGGACAGGCGGGGACAGGCGGGGACAGGCGGGTCCCGGGTTCTGCCGCCCTCTCCCGGCCGGCCCCGTCCCGCCTCCCCGGGGGCCGAGGGGTCAAGGGGTCCCCCGATGTCCCTTTCGGGGGGGTCCCCTCGTCCCCAAACCTCCCAACACCTGCAGGGCCAGGGACGCCCCCACCTCCCACCTCACCCCCAGCTCCCACACCTCCCTGAGCTCAGCCTCCAGGGTGTGTCCCTGTCCCCAACACCCCCCGTGTCCCCCAGACCAGTACAGGGAGTACCAGTGGATCGGCTTGAACGACCGCACCATCGAGGGGGATTTCCAGTGGTCTGACGGGAGCCCCTTGGTAAGTGGGGCTGCCGAGCCTCCCGTGCCCTCCCGGGGGGTGAGACCGCCCCGGCCGGCACCTCCTCGCCCTTCTCCAGCCCCGGGGCCGGGCTTGGAAACTCCCGAACGAAAACCACTCGCCTCACCCGGGCTGAGCATCTTCAGGGGAGCCACACCCGGGGCTTTGGGGTCCCGAGGTGGGACCTCATTCCTGCCGGGGATGTCACGGCCAGGAGGCTGCAGGGCCACCCCCAGCACACCTCGGGGACGGGGGGGGTGTGCTGGGCTGCCCCGTGCACCCCCGTCCCGCCTGTCCCTCCCCTCTCCAGCTCTACGAGAACTGGCACCCCGGGCAGCCCGACAGCTACTTCCTCTCCGGGGAGAACTGCGTGGTCATCGTCTGGCACGACGGGGGCCAGTGGAGCGACGTGCCCTGCAACTACCACCTGTCCTACACCTGCAAGATGGGGCTGGGTAAGCGGGGCCGCCCTGGCAGGGTCGAGGTGTGGTGCTCGAGATGGGCACTGCGCTCGAGGTGCTTCGTTAAAATCATCAGAAGGTGAAATATTCCCCCCCGGGCTCCTGTGCTAGCTCAGTCTTCTGGGGGGCTTTGGGGGAAATATCTCAGGGGATGGGGTAAAAGATTCCAGAAGAGGCTCTCACCTCGGGGTTATTCCGAGGTTTTACTCTCGAAGGGGTCCCAGGGCAAAGAGGGTGGAAGAGGAAGGGGCACGGGCTTATCTGGATTCTCTGTCTCAGGACAGATGGCTGGCACTGAGCCATAGGCCAGAGATAAGGGCAGGTAGAGTTAAACTAAAGGTGACAGGCTTTAGGGCGTTCTGGGGAAAAACCATTTCTCCAGAGGAATTCAACAAGAAGGCTCCAAGCTTCAGCACCTCGTTATTCAAAACTCTCCCACAGCTTTTCTCTGTAGCTCCCAAGAGCAGCTCCACACAGCTCTGGCTCTGTCTCTCTTTCTTCTCCAGTTCTGGCTGCTCCTTCCTGTCCCTGCCACGACCACCTCACCCTGTCTGTCCTACACACAGCATCTCACCTTTTCTGGCCTTTGCACAACCTCCTGTCCCTCCCTCCTCACTCCAAGTGGCTCCTTCCCAGCTCACTCACCCTTTATCACACCCATGGCTGTCCCTAACAGGACACCTCACCCTGTCTGTCCTACACACAGCACCTCACCTTTTCTGGCCTTTGCACAACCTCCTGTCCCTCCCTCCTCACTCCAAGTGGCTCCTTCCCAGCTAATTCACCCTTTATCACACCCATGGCTGTCCCTAACAGGACATCTCACCTTTTCTGTCCCTTGCATGACCTCCTGTCCCTCCCTCCGACTCCTTTCCCAGCTCCCTCACTCTTTATCCCCCCGTGGCTGTGAGGGCAAGGCTGTTCCCTGGGGGAGGTTTAGCTTGGCTATTGAGAAATAGGATAATTAACACAGCCGTAATTAACCCAGCACCCTCCCCAGGCCGGGGGGCTGCCCCCCGCACCACCCCAAAGAGGGGCTTCCCTCAGAACAGGGAAACGACCCCTCAGGGCTGCTTGGGTTTGCTCCGGGCTGGGGGGGGGGGGGACCCTCCAACGAGCCCACCCCCCTCTCCTCGCAGTGCAGTGCGGGCCGCCCCCCGCCCTCAGCAACGCCCTGGCCTTCGGCAAAGCAAAGCAGCGCTACGAGATCGGCTCCACCGCCCGCTACCGCTGCCGCCACGGCTTCGCCCCGCGCCGCTCGCCCGTCATCCGCTGCCGGGAGGACGGCACCTGGGAGCTGCCCCAGCTGGCCTGCCGCCCCGGTGAGTGAGGGGCTCTGCCCCCCTCCCCGGAGCCCTCCCCAGAACCTGCCCGTGGTGTTTTTACCTTCACCCGGGGTTTGTTGTGTGTCCCCCCCGCCAGGTCTGGCGCAGCCCCCCAGCTACTGAGAGGGTCTCTGGTGTGGCAGCCAGCACACCCCCCCGAGCCGGTGTGGATGGGGACCCTGGAGCTCGGCGTGGGGTGAAACCTCCCTGTGGGGTGTTTGCCCCCCCTGTCTGTTTTGTATCTGTACAAAGAAATCCTGATAATTAAAGACCCCCTTGGAAGGAGCTGGCGGTGACCCCAAAGTGCAGCACAAAGGGGAGTTCTGTTCCCAGAGTGACAACAGAGTTGAAATCAAGGGGGGCACGGTGGGTAGGGGGTGGCAGTGACCTCCCAGCATCACCTCCAGCCCTTTTCTCCCTCCTCCACCCCGAGGGTCCTCATCCTGTGACACCCTGGTGGGGATGGACACGGGGACATAGGAGCTCTGCTCCGCCTCAGCGCCCATCCCGAGGTCTGGGAGGGCTCCTGCACCTCCCTGGAGAGGCAGAAGCTGCTGCCACAGGCCTGGAGTGTCTGTGTGTGTCACCCAACCCCTCTCTGCGTGCTCCTGTGGGTGTTAAAACAGCAAAGAGGTGGCACAGAGCGGTGACCTGGTTATTCTGGGGGGGACCCTGGCGGGGCTGCACAGCCCCAAAGGTGCAGCAGGGACAGCCTGGGCACAGAGACGTCCCCAGGAGCCACAGGAACAGGGGGACACAACCCAAAGTGCCCCCAAATCCCAGCAGCGCTGCGTGTACCAGTCAGGGCATGGGCTGGGACGCTGCTCCCAGCAAGCACAGGGGACTGGGAGAGCACATCACCAGTGCCAGGGCACCTCCCCACGTTATTCCCCCCGCACCGTGCCAGTCCCACAGCTTTTTATAGCTCCCCTGGGCTGTGTTCAGCAGCAACACCCATCAAACCCTGCAGGGAAGTGGCCAGAACACAGATAAACCCCTGGACACAGATAAACCCCTGGACACAGATAACCCCCCGGACACAGATAACCCCCCGGACACAGATAACCCCCGGACACAGATAAACCCCCGGACACGGCGCCGGGGATGGAAAGTCCCCGTCAAATCCCCCTGAGGGAGAGGCCAGACGGCCCCAGGGGAAGGAGCCAGGCCAGCCTGTGCCTCTGCCATACAGTTGTGCTGTCGCTTTATTAATCGAGGAGGCAACACGCCATTAGTCACGCTCGTTAACGCCCGGCCCGGGCCCTCGGCTCCTGCACCGCCCGGAGCCACCAGCTCAGGGCTGTGGGGAGGGAGGATGGGAACAGGGATTCACCAGGGCCCTCTGCTCCTGCACCACCCAGAGCCACCAGCTCAGGGCTGTGGGGAGGGAGGATGGGAACAGGGATTCACCAGGGCCTGCACCACCCAGAGCCACCAGCTCAGGGCCGTGGGGAGGGAGGATGGGGCCAAGGATTCACCAGGGCCTGCACCACCCAGGGCCACCAGCTCAGGGCCGTGGGGAGGGAGGATGGGGCCAAGGATTCACCAGGGCCCTCTCCTCCTGCACCACCCAGAGCCACCAGCTCAGGGCTGTGGGGAGGGAGGATGGGGCCAAGGATTCACCAGGGTTGGGGAAGGGGCAGCCTGTGCTGTCTGTCTGCTGAGGGAGGGGGCTGGATTAGACTCCCCTCTTCCTGCTCCAGCAGCGGGTCTGGCCCCTCCAGGACATCCCAAACACCCCACAAGCCTCCCAGCAGGGCTGGGACAGGGGGCACCCACTCCATCACCAAGAACCCACATCCAGCTCCAGAGGACGCCCAAAAACCACCCCAAAATCACCGAGAGACCACCCCATCCAAGCTCCCAGGTGACAAGGACCGGCGTTGTCCCCTCAGCTCAGCCCGCCTCTCCCCTGGCCGCCCTCCTCACTTCCCCACGAAGCAGTAGGTGCCGTAGCTCCTCATCTCCTTGCTGGGGAAGCCGAAGCTGCGGACGCCGGGGTCGGGCAGGCCGCCGCAGCGCTGCCGCGGGGTGGCGATGGGGTAGCGCACGCTGCCGTCCGCCAGCCAGCCGCCGTCGCAGCGATCCAGCCGGGAGAACCTCCAGGCCGAGTAGAGCTGCCCCACCTTGGCCAGGGCCGCCCCCTGGCCGCGACACGCTTGCCCGGCCTCCTTGAAGGTGAGGTGGCCGCGGATGAAGTAGACCTGGCCTGGGGACGGAGGTAGGGGTGTTAGCGTTGGAAACACAGAATCACAGAATCACAGAATCACAGACTCACAGACTCACAGAATCACAGACTCACAGACTCACAGAATTACAGACTCACAGACTCACAGACTCACAGAATCACAGACTCACAGACTCACAGACTCACAGAATCACAGACTCACAGAATCACAGAGTCACAGAGTCACAGAATCACAGAGTCACAGAATCACAGAATTACAGAATCACAGACTCACAGACTCACAGACTCACAGAATCACAGACTCACAGACTCACAGAAACACAGAATCACAGAATCACAGAATTACAGACTCACAGACTCACAGAATTACAGACTCACAGACTCACAGACTCACAGAATCACAGAATCACAGACTCACAGAAACACAGAATCACAGAATCACAGAATTACAGACTCACAGACTCACAGAATCACAGAATCACAGAATTACAGACTCACAGAATCACAGACTCACAGACTCACAGACTCACAGAATCACAGAGTCACAGAATCACAGAGTCACAGAATCACAGAATTACAGAATCACAGACTCACAGACTCACAGAGTCACAGAATCACAGAATCACAGACTCACAGAATCACAGAATCACAGAATCACAGACTCACAGAATCACAGAATCACAGACTCACAGAATCACAGACTCACAGAATCACAGACTCACAGACTCACAGAATTACAGAATCACAGACTCACAGAATCACAGACTCACAGAATTACAGAATCACAGAGTCACAGAATCACAGAATCACAGAATCACAGAATTACAGAATCACAGAAACACAGAATCACAGAATCACAAAATCACAGAAACACAGAATCACAGACTCACAGAATCACAGAATCACAGAATCACAGACTCACAGAATCACAGAATCACAGAATCACAGAATCACAAAATCACAGAAACACAGAATCACAGAATCACAGACTCACAGAATCACAGACTCACAGAATCACAGACTCACAGAATTACAGAATCACAGAGTCACAGAATCACAGAATCACAGAATCACAGAATTACAGAATCACAGAATCACAGACTCACAGAATCACAGAAACACAGAATCACAGAAACACAGAATCACAGAATCACAGAAACACAGAATCACAGAATTTCCAGGTTGGAAGAGACCTTCAAGCTCATGGAGTCCAACCCAGCTCTAACACCTCAACCAGACCATGGCACCCAGTGCCACATCCAGGTTTTTGTTAAACACATCCAGGGATGGTGACTCCACCACCTCCCCGGGCAGGCCATTCCAACACTTTATCACTCTTTCTGTGAAAAACTTTTTCCTGATATCCAACCTGCACTTCCCTTGGCACAGCTTGAGGCTGTGTCCCCTCCTTCTGTCTGATGTTGACTCCCTGCTCTAAACTTTTTTTTTTCCGTTTTTCTTAAACTACTCTAAACTAAAAACTTAGAATTAAGTAGATTTAAATCTACTCTAAACTAAAAACCTGAAAAAACCAACAAAAACTCACACCTACAACCCACCTAACCTAAACCTCCAAAACATAACTAAAACTAATAAGGGTTGTTCAGCCTGGAGAAAAGGAGACTCAGAGGTGACCACATCACTCTCTGCAGCTCCCTGAGGGGTGGTTGTGGTCAGCTGGGGTTGGTCTCTTTCTCCAGGCAACATCAGACAGAAGGAGAGGACACAGCCTCAAGCTGTGCCAAGGGAAGTGCAGGTTGGATATCAGGAAAAAGTTTTTCACAGAAAGAGTGATAAAGTATTGGAATGGCCTGCCCGGGGAGGTGGTGCAGTCACCATCCCTGGATGTGTTTAACAAAGCCTGGATGTGGCACTGGGTGCCATGGTCTGGTTGAGGCGTTAGAGCTGGGTTGGACTCGATGATCTTGAAGGTCTCTTCCAACCTGGAAAAAATTCCTGTGAAATTCTGTTTGGGGCTCGGTGACGCCGTGGGAAGGACAGGAGAGGGCAGCACTACCTTGGAGAGCGGAGGTGAAGCAAAAAGCGTCGAATCTGTCCTTCTGCTTGTCCCTGGCGCCGTAGCTGCGCACGCCGGGCAGGAGGAGGCGGCCCCCGCACGGCTCCCGGGAGTTGATGATGGGGTAGTGGACGGTCCCGTCCAGAATCCAGCCGGCGTTGCACCAGTCCAGACCCTCCGTCCAGGCTGTGGGGGCAAAGAGGCAGCTCAGCAGCGCTTCCCTCCTCCCCATCCCCAGACAGGTGTGGGTTTGGAGGAATTTTCGGGGTTTTTTTTGGGTGCTTCACCTTTGTAGAGCTGCTGGTAGGTGGCCAGGCGGGCGTCCTGCTGCTCGCAGGCTCGCTTGGCTTCGTGGTAGTTGAATTTGTAGCGCCCGTTGCTGGGCTGGTAAGGGAAGACCACGCCTGGAGGGACAGGGACAGGGACAGGGACAGGGACAGGGACAGGGACAGGGACAGGGACAGGGACAGGGACAGGGACAGGGACAGGGACAGGGACAGGGACAGGGACAGGGTGAGGGCAACGCTTTCCCCCAAGGAGGCTCTGACCCAACATCCCTTGGGGATTCAGCGCTGATTTTAAGGCTGGGGAACGGGGCACTGCCATGGGGGACGTGGGTGGAGGCAGAGAGCCACGCACCTCCACCCAGCCCAGCGACCCCCTCCTGCCACACCCCCCGGGGACACAGCCTGTTGTGTTCCCCTGGGGAAATGGTTTTTCTCCAGAACCCCCTAAAGCCTGTAACCCTTTAGTCTGACCCTTATCTCTGACCTATTGGCTCAGTGGCAGCTATCTACCCTGAAACAGAGTCTAGATAAAAACCCACGCTCCTCCTTGTTGGTCGTCTTTTCCCTGGAACCCTTCAAGAATAAATCCTTGAAATAACCCTGAGCTAAAAGCCTCTTTAGAATCTTTTATCCTATCCCCTGAGATATCCTATCCTATCCTATCCTATCCTATCCTATCCTATCCTATCCTATCCTATCCTATCCTATCCTATCCTATCCTATCCTATCCCATCCCATCCCATCCCATCCCATCCCATCCCATCCCATCCCACCCCATCCCATCCCATCCCATCCCATCCCATCCCATCCCATCCCATCCCATCCCATCCCATCCCATCCCATCCCATCCCATCCCATCCCATGGATCCCACCCCATCCCATCCCATCCCATCCCATCCCATCCCATCCCATCTCCTTTCTTTTCCCCCAGGACAGGAAAGGACACCGAGCTAGCACAGGAGCTCAGGGGGGCGGGGAGGGCAGGAAGGAGTTAACTTCCCCAGCCCAGCCTCACCCTCGAGGTGCAGCGCCAGCGAGATGCTCTCATCCTCCAGCCCGTTGACCAGCTGGCAGCGGTAGCGGCCCTCGTCCTCCAGCGCCACGTCGGTGATGGTCAGCGAGGCGTCGTAGCGGTGGCTGCGCCGCAGCCGCGCCCGCGGGCTCAGGGGGCCGTAGTTCTTGTGGGACAGCCCGTTGGTGATGACGATGACGCTCTCGCCGTAGTTGGCCGGCTCCACCTTGCTCCACTTGACGCGGTAGTTGCGGGGCAGGGCGCGCAGCACGCAGGGCAGGGTGGCCGTGGCGCCGCGCCGCGTGTGCACCGCGGGGTGGAGGGGCTCCAGCAGGTACTGCAGCTGCGGGGGGGCTGGGGAGAGCCCCGGGGAAGCTCAGCGCTGAGCGTCCGGCATCCCTCTGACACCGCCTGAGCACCCCTGTACCCTCACCAGCATCTATCCATCACCCATCTATCCATTTCTATCATCCATCACCCATCTATCCATTTCTATCATCCATCACCCATCTATCCATTTCTATCATCCATCACCCATCTATCCATTTCTATCATCCTTTTAGTCTCTCCTGCATCTTCAGGAGGCTCAGCTCAGCCCCTGCCCACCCACCATCCCTCTGACACCGCCCTGAGCACCCCGAATCCTCACCTGCATCTATCCATCACCCATCTATCCATTTCTATCATCCATCACCCATCTATCCATTTCTATCATCGCTCCTCTTAGTCTCTCCTGCACTTTCAGGAGGCTCAGCCCATCCACCATCCCTCTGACACCGCCCTGAGCACCCCAAATCCTCACCAGCATCTATCTATCACCCATCTATCCATTTCTATCATCCATCACCCATCTATCCATTTCTATCATCCATCACCCATCTATCCATTTCTATCATTGCTTCTCTTAGTCTCTCCTGCACCTTCAGGAGGCTCAGCTCAGCCCCTGCCCACCCACCATCCCTCTAACACCCCCTGACCACCCCGAATCCTCACCTGCATCTATCCATCACCCATCTATCCATTTCTATCATCCATCACCCATCTATCCATTTCTATCATCCATCACCCATCTATCCATTTCTATCATCCATCACCCATCTATCCATTTCTATCATCCTTTTAGTCTCTCCTGCATCTTCAGGAGGCTCAGCTCAGCCCCTGCCCACCCACCATCCCTCTGACACCGCCCTGAGCACCCTGAACCCTCACCAGCATCTATCATCCATCATCCATCATCCATCTATCCATTTCTATCATCCTTTTAGTCTCTCCTGCACCTTCAGGAGGCTCAGCTCAGCCCCTGCCCTGGCTGGACCTGCCCAGCATCACCTCCCCTCTCCACGCCCTGGTCTCTGCTCCTCGTCTCCTCTTCTCCTGTTCTGGGATCCGCACCCACTCCTGGTGCAGTACAAACAGCCAAGGCAGCCAAAGAAAAGCCAAGGAGCCCCTGGTGCTCAGCTCCCCCAGCTCCTGGTTTGGGCTCTGTCAGGAGCCTCTGACTCTGCTCCTTGCTCCTGTTTTTCAGGGCTCAGAGTCTCCTTCTCTCCTCATGGGCCCACAAGAAATCCCATCCCCACTCCAAACAGCAGTGCCCAGTCCTCCCTGCAGGCCCTGCTGTCCACACCCTGCCCCCCAGGCCCTGACCCTTACCTGGGCTCCACACCCAGCCCCCCAGGCCCCGCTCCCCACCTGGGCTCCACATCCTGCCCCCCACACCCAGCCCCCCAGGCCCTGCTCCCCACCTGGGCTCCCCGTCGGCCGCTGGAAGATGCCGGATGCTGGGGGTGCTGCCAGGAGCCCGAGGCAGCCGAGCAGGAGCAGCCAGTGCATCCTCAGAGCCGGGGGCAGGACGGTGCCTGGGGGGAGCGCAGGGGTCAGGGACACAGCCCGGCTTTGGTGGGGCCTGCAGGAGCTGGTGCTGCTCTGAGGGAGCTCCCTGACATTGACCGTGCAGAGGGGACACGGCTTGCAGCACGCTGACCCCAGACCCTTCCCTGCAGGGTGGGGCACTGACCCCACACACCTCCCAGGTGGGACACTGACCCCACAGACCCTCCCTGCAGGGTGGGGCACTGACCCCACACACCTCCCAGGTGGGACACTGACCCCACACACTGCCCAGGTGGGACACTGACCCCACACACTGCCCAGCAGGGTGGGGCACTGACCCCACACTGACCCCACACACTGCCCAGCAGGGTGGGGCACTGACCCCACACTGACCCCACACACTGCTCAGGTGGGACACCGACCCCACACACTCCCAGCACAGTGGGACACTGACCCCACACACTGCCCAGGTGGGACACTGACCCCACACACTGCCCAGCAGGGTGGGACACTGACCCCACACTGACCCCACACACTGCCCAGCAGGGTGGGACACTGACCCCACACACCTCCCAGGTGGGACACTGACCCCACACACTGCCCAGGTGGGACACTGACCCCACACACTGCCCAGCAGGGTGGGACACTGACCCCACACACTCCCCAGCAGGGTGGGACACTGACCCCACACACTCCCCAGCAGGGTGGGACACTGACCCCACACTGACCCCACACACTCCCAGGTGGGACACTGACCCCACACACTGCTCAGGTGGGACACTGACCCCACCCTGACCCCACACACTCCCAGCAGGGTGGGACACTGACCCCACACACTCCCAGCAGGGTGGGACACTGACCCCACACACCTCCCAGCAGGGTGGGGCACTGACCCCACACTGACCCCACACACTCCCAGCAGGGTGGGACACTGACCCCACACACTCCCCAGGTGGGACACTGACCCCACACACTGCCCAGCAGGGTGGGACACTGACCCCACACACTCCCCAGGTGGGACACTGACCCCACACTGACCCCACACACTCCCAGCAGGGTGGGACACTGACCCCACACACTCCCAGCAGGGTGGGACACTGACCCCACACTGACCCCACACACTCCCAGCAGGGTGGGACACTCACCCCACACCCCCCAGGCTCTTACCGTCCCTCGTGTCCCTCGGGGCTCCGCTCTGCCCATCCAACGCCCCCAGCCCAGCTGCTGCCCCAGCTCCTGCTGCTGCCCCTCTCCCTCATAAACACCCCGTGCTGGGGCCAGGCCTGCTGGGGAGGCTCCTGGGAAGAGGTGACACGGGGACACAGGGACGCAGGGACACGGGAGGTGGTGGCCAGCAGGTGCCCCCAGCCAGCCCCCTCGCTGTCACCGCCCTGGGGCGGGCAGTGTCCTGGCAGGGCCCTTGCTGCCCGCTCCCATGGCGCTGGCCGTGCCCTCTCTCCCTGCCCTGTCACCGTCTCTTCCCCCTTTCTTTTTTTTTCTTTTTTTTTTTTTTTTCCCTCCAACACCTCCCCGAGGAGCGCACGGGGAGGAGGAAGCACAATTTCCCATTGTGAGTGTCTTTCTCTTTATTGTTCTGCTCGGCAAAACACAGTGTGCCCGGCTAACAAACATCCCTTTATCCTCTGCAGGCCGCAGCTTTGGGGATCCAGGGAGAACCAGGGCTCTGCAGCGAGCTCCAGCAGCCTCTGGGGAGGGCAAACCCCCCCTCAACCTTGGCCCAGTGCTGGGATGCTGCTCTCCCACCCCACAGACAGCAGGGCAATGGTTAATTTTATCCCCCTCTCCCTGTTCCTAATGAGGGGATGAGGTTCCCATCCCTGGAGGCTCTGGGAGGGTGTGCAAGGGGGGTGCTCGAGTCCCACTGTGTTGTATTTTGGTGGGGAAAATGGTTTCTTCCCCCCAAAAGGGACCCCCCTGAGTCTGTACCCATTAGTTTAACCCCGTCCCAAAACTTATCTCTGACCTATTGGCTCAGTGCCAGCTATCTGTCTTAGGACAGAGGGTAGCTAAAAGCCATGTTCTTCCTTATTCTCCCTTTTTGCCTTTGGACCCCTTCAGGAATAAAGCCTTGGAACACCTTCCTTAGGTAAGAGCCTCTTTTGAAGTCTTTTATCCCATCTATGATATCCCCTACCCAAAAGCTCCACGAAATACTGAGCTAGCAATAGGAACCTAGGGGCTGGAGGGTGGGGTGTATCACCACTGGACTCATCCTGCCCCCCAAAAAGGCAGCAGGGAGGCTTCCCCATGGGCATCTGGGGCGATGCTGGGAGCAGAACACAGGCACACAAAGGGGGCTGTGTTCCGGGCTCCCACCGCTGCTCCCTCCCCCAGGGTCCATCTCCAGGGGTGGATTTGCAGAAGCTCTTCTCAAAGGAAGCCCAGGACAAGCAGCCACTGTCCCCAGCCCCACCCCGGCCTCAGCAGGGCACGCACAGCACAGCAGACAGCCCCTCACTGGGGAGAAAGGCATCAGGGTGCACGGTAAAGCCCCAGGCCCTCGGCCCCCACCTGCTCCCAGCCTCTTTTCAAGGAAAAGCATCATTTTTGAGGCCAGCAGGCTGAGCTGGAAGCCTTCTTCCAGCTCAGAAGGGTCAGAGCTCTGGCTCATTGTGTCGCACAGGACATAAAGAACTCACACCCACACCTGTCCCAGGCAGAAAAAAAAGGGTTTATTTACTGAATCAACATTTATCCAACTCCAGCAGTGACCATGGACTGGAGGAAGAAAATCTTCTTCTCCAACCACACTGGACCACCCAACAGTCCATCTACAGCCTCCTCCTTATGAAAGGAATATAAACATTGCTAGATTTTACAGTAACAAGAGGGTTATTTATACAAAAGTGTATCTGACTCCAAAACACAGCAGGCTAAAAAGAAAACTTCTCCAAAACTCCTTAAAGGGGACAGAGGAGAAGGGCAAAAACCCCAAAGAACACACTGTGCCGAGCAAAAGGCACCTGGAGCTTTGCTCTCCCCGGGCTGAGGGAGGCAGGGCTGGAGCAGCAGCACCGCAGGCTCCTCCCTGGCAGCTCCCCGCGGTTCTGGGGTGGGTCCGTGGTTCTCCAGAGAGCCCGTCACCTCCCTCCCTCCCTCCCTCACACCTCCCGTGCCCACGGCTGCAGCAGCAGCTCCTGCTCTCCCCCAGCACCGGGCTGGGGGATGCTGATTCCCAGCTCTTGAGCCTTTCTCACATTTTTTCCCCCCCCCAGTGAAGGCACCAGCTGCAGTCCCTGGGCCTCACAAAAGCACAGCCCGGAGCAGAACGTTTGCAAGGATTCCCAAAAGTGACTCATCCCCCTCTCCCACACCGTTGGGGTCAGGGCATGACCCCAGCCCACCGCTGCCTGTCGGAGTTCAGGGTTTGGCCCAGGAACTGTGGAAAAGTCACCCAAGTCACTTCCCAAACACGCCCTGGTCTCTGCTCCTCGTCTCTTCTCGTGTTCCGGGATCTGCACCCACTCCTGGTGCAGTACAAACAGCCAAGGCAGCCAAAGAAAAGCCAAGGAGCCCCTGGTGCTCAGCTCCCCCAGCTCCTGGCTTGGCTCTGTCAGGAGCCTCTGACTCTGCTCCTTGCTCCTGTTTTTCAAGGCTCAGAGTCTCCTTCTCTCCTCATGGGCCCACAAGAAACCTCATCCCCAAAGCCCCCTGAACTCTGGCTCTTCCTTCTGACCAGGGGATCTGAGCTGAGCTCTGTGGGACTGAGCCAGCACCTGCAGGGTGAGTCAGTCCCACCACACCGAGCATCACCCTCCACCTCCTCTGCCTGACCCAGACCCCAAAACCACCCAGTTTCTGCAATGCAGGGGCTGGAACCTCGTACATCCACCCCACCACAGCTCCTGCCCCACCCCAAACCCTCCCTCTGCCTCTCTTGCACCCAGAAGAGTGGGACACTGACCCCACGGCCTTCCCAGCACAGTGGGACACTGACCCCACACACTGCCCAGGTGGGACACTGACCCCACACACTGCCCAGCAGGGTGGGACACTGACCCCACACACTCCCAGCAGGGTGGGACACTGACCCCACACACTCCCCAGGTGGGACACTGACCCCACACACTCCCAGCAGGGTGGGACACTGACCCCACACACTCCCCAGGTGGGACACTGACCCCACACACTCCCAGCAGGGTGGGACACTGACCCCACACACTGCCCAGGTGGGACACTGACCCCACACACTGCCCAGGTGGGACACTGACCCCACACTGACCCCACACACTCCCCAGGTGGGACACTGACCCCACACACTGCCCAGGTGGGACACTGACCCCACACACTGCCCAGGTGGGACACTGACCCCACACTGACCCCACACACTCCCAGCACGGTGGCACACTGACCCCACACCCTTCCCTGCCACCTGCCGTGGTGACACCAGGTGTGGGGCGTGCCAGGGCACCCAGCCCCGAGTTTCCGTGTTGGCAGCGCTGCCCCACCCCCGGCAGTCCCGTGGAGCTCGGTGAGCGGAGTCAGGCAGAGCCTGCAGACCCAGCCTGGCTCTCCTCATGCAGCCCCTTGGCAGGGGTCTCACCTGCCCTGGCCTCGCCCCGACATGCCTGAGCGCACGGCCGCCTCCAGGGTCCGCCTCCCCGCCTTGTGCTTCCTCCTCCAAACCCTCACCATCCTCCTCTTCGCCGTCTTTGTCCGCTACAGCCCCGAGGGCAGCCCTGGCCGCTGCCCCCCGCAGCTGAACTGCAGCCAGAGGAGCCAGGACTCGGGTTTCCAGCAGCCCCGTGAGTACCCCCACGCCCGTGGGTGCTGAGGGGGTGGCCTGGGGTGTCCCCGTGCTCAGTTCGGGCTGCAGAGCTGCCACAGGCTCCAGAGTTGAAATTAAACAGAATTAGGATTAAACAGAGAGGGAATGCCAAGCTGCAGGGTTGGTGCATCACAGAGGGGGGTAAGGCAAACGTGCTGCAAGGATTTCTGAGATGCTTGGACAGAGATCCCCAGATCTCCATCCCTAGATCCGGGATGTTTGGGGAAAGAGGGATCTTTGGGGAAAGAGGGATCTTTGGGGAAAGAGGGATGTTCGGGGAAAGAGGGATGTTTGGGGAAAGAGGGATCTTTGGGGAAAGAGGGATGTTCGGGGAAAGAGGGATGTTTGGGGAAAGAGGGGTGTTTGGGTCTAGGTTACAGCAGTGCAGCTCAGAGACAACCACTGAGGCAGTGAAATATTAGGGGATCATGCTCCCACGCCACGGGAGGGAGCACAGCAGCTGCTCCTGGCACTTTTAGGGTCTGCAAAGCTCCCCAGGGACAGGCTGGGGGTTTACACCGAGCCCCCCTCCACGGAGGATTTGTCTCCCTGGGTGCCGCCACAGGGGCTGCTGCCCCACCAGGAGCATCCCGCGGCGTGCTGGGCATCCCTGCAGGGCTCCTGCCGGGCTGAGAGGCTGCCCCTCGCTTTTCTGAGCCAAGGGTGAGGTGGTGAAACGGGAGAGGAGCTTTCAGAGCTCCCTGGGTGGGAGAGGGGAGCGAGGGCAGCCGCTGGGCAGGGAGCTGGCAGCCGGCAGGTTCTCCCGGTTCCACCTGCCCAGGTAGCCCCACCCGGGCGGTGACTCATGGAGAAGGCTGGGACACGGCTGGCAGCTGAAAGGGTGTAAAAAGCGTTTAGCCCAAGCAAGAATCAAACCCCCAAAAACCCTCTGGTTTGCCACCAAACGGTGCCAGGCTCATCCCAATCCTCTGCTCGTCCTTGCTCTGGCCTCATCCCGTGAGTTGGGACGTGATGCTTTCAGTGAGGTCCCAGGGGTGCTGTCAGCTCAGCCCCACCTTCACGCTGCCCTAGGGGGTGCAGACAGCTCTTGGCCACCCCAGCAGGTTTCTGGGCTGGGGGGTGAACCCATGTGAGTGTCCTGACAGGACAGGGCAGCTGCAGTTGGGGTGGCCAGGAGCAAAGGGTGACATCGGGCAGGGGTGGCTTCACCTGGCACTGGCACTGCCCAGCACACATCCCCGGGGAGGATCATCCCCCACAGCTCCAGACACACATCAGGTGGAGACACACACCTCCCACCCAGGGAGCCTTCAGCTCCCCAAAGCCCGTCAGAGCAGGGGGTGTCTTGGTCCTGTCTCAGCCCCCTGGGGCACCAGCAGGCAGGGGGGTGGCTGCTGCCCGCCCCCAGCACCTCCAGACCCATCCCTGTGCCTCTCCTCTCCTCCAGCAGCTTCCCAGGATGTCCCCACCCGAGTGCTGCTCAGCCTCGGGCTCCTGCTGGCGTTCCTCGGCCGCTACGGGCGGGGCAGTGCGGCCATCAGCATCCTCATCCTCGCCTTCGCCATCCAGTGGGCTGTGCTGGTCCAGGGCTTCCTGAACTCCTTCCTCAGCGGCAAAATCTACCTGGGAGCTCAGAGGTGAGGCAGGGGAGGGAGCTGGTGCCGCCCGGAGAGCTCAGCCCAACCCAGCCCAGCCCAGCCTGGCACGCTGGCTCCCCCCTCTGTAAAACTCACGGCTCTGCTTTGGAGGAGGATTTTGAGCCGCCAGGCCTCCGGCTGTGTGAATAACTGCCCAAAAAACCTGCCAAGGCTGCGGCCAGGTGGTTGGGGCAGCACTCCGGCCCACACCTGCCTCAAGCCCTGCCTCCCTTTGTCAGCAGCATCAGGAGGCTCTGCCTGCTCAGCTCGCAGGGGCTGTGGGGTGCAGGGCCTGGGCTGCAGGCTCAGCTCCTGTCCCAGCCCCTGTGCTCACCCCTGGCAGTGCCACCTCCAGTCCCACCACACCTTTCCTCTCCTCCCCAGCCTGGTCAGTGCTGATTTCTGCACCTCAGCCGTCCTGATCTCCGCTGGAGCTGTTCTGGGCAGGCTGAACCCCGTCCAGATGCTGCTGCTGGCCCTGCTGGAGGTCACCCTGTGCAGCCTCAATGAATACATCCTGCTCACTCTCATGGGGGTGAGTCACCGGCTGGGAGCCACCAGGAAGGGAGTGTGGCCCTGGCTTTGGGCTCCTCCTGTCAGTTCTGCCTCACCTGGAGGGAGAAATCCCTCACCCCCACCTCCTGTCAGGTTCTGCCCCACCTGGAGGCAGAGATCCCTCACCCCCACCTCCTGTCAGGTTCTGCCTCACCTGGAGGCAGAGATCCCTCACCCCCACCTCCTGCATGGTGCTTTTCCCTCCTCACCTGGAGGCAGAAACCCCTCACCCCCACCTCCTGTCAGGTTCTGCCCCACCTGGAGGCAGAAACCCCTCACCCCCACCTCCTGTCAGGTTCTGCCTCACCTGGAGGCAGAAATCCCTCACCCCCACCTCCTGTCAGGTTCTGCCCCACCTGGAGGCAGAAATCCCTCACCCCCACCTCCTGTCAGGTTCTGCCTCACCTGGGGGCAGAAATCCCTCACCCCCACCTCCTGTCCCTCCTCACCAGGTAAGGGACAGTGGACGCTCCCTGACCGTCCACACCTTCGGTGCTTACTTCGGCTTGGTGGTGTCCCGGGTCCTGTACCAGCCCCAGGAGGACAAGAGGAGGAGGGAGGAGCAGCAGGGCACGGGGCAGCAGGCGGATGTCCTCGCTGTGGTTGGTATGGAGCTCCCATCCCACAGCACCCCAGGCACAGAGCTGGTGGCGTTGGGGTTGTCACCGATGTGAGGAGGGTGAGGCGGTGGCTTTGACCAGGAGACTCCTGCAAACCATCAGGGACAGGTGTCCTCCACCCCCCCAGGGACCTGGGGTAGGGCTGCACCACCCTCTCCTAGAAACAGCTTTTCCTTCTCTTTTTCTCTCTTCTTCTCCTCTACCTGAACCTCCAAGCTGTGGCCACTTGCATCTCTTGGCACTTGCAAGAAGTTCCTGTCCCACCAGGGGCCAGCTCCAGCACCAGAGCCTGCCTGTTCCATTCCCTGCAGGAACCATCTACCTGTGGATCTTCTGGCCCAGCTTCACCTCTGCTACCGTCCAGGACGATGCCAGGAGCTGGGCAGTGCTGAACACCTACTTCACACTGGTGGCCAGTGTGGTTGCCACCTTCATCCTCTCTCCTCTCCTCTCTGAGAAGAGCACCCCAGGGATGGTAGGTCCTCTCCAGAGACAAAGCCAAGCTTCACGCCCTGTCCTACAGGAACAGGGAGCCTGAACACCCCCAGGGCAAAAGGAGAGGCCTGCTGGGCTTTCTTAGGTTCATCCAGAACAGATTTGATCCCTGAGGAGGACAGCCCCCCCTCCCAGTTCCCCTGACCGTGTCCTTCTCCACCAGGTTCAGATCCAGGGTGCCACCCTGGCTGGCCTGGCCGTGGTGGGGATGGCAGGGGAGATGCTGGTCACCCCCTTTGGGGCCCTCAGCGCTGGGTTTCTGGTGGGCCTGATCTCCCAGCTGGGCTTCAGGTTCTTCACGGTGAGTCAGCCAAGGGCACTGATCCCAGCTCAGGGGAGCAGCTGCTCCCAAACCTGGGGCTGCAGCAGAGCCTCCCTGGGCATCCCACCCCCACCCCACCAGCAGCTCCTCCCTCTGCTCTCCCCAGCCTGTCCTGCACTCCAGGCTGAAAACCCGGGACACGTGTGGGGTTCACAACGTCCACGGGCTGCCCGGGGTGCTGGGGGCCCTGCTGGGGACGCTGCTGGCACTGCTGGCCACCGCAGACACTTTTGGTGACAGGTGAGAGGAGCCACAGTCAGGGGTGCCAGTGACCCAGCTGGGGGGGCCACCACAAGCCCCTGAGATGGGGGCTGCTCCGCTCACCCCTTGGAAGGCATCACCCAGGAGCCTGGGAGCACCAGCTCCCAAAATCCTGTCCCCTCTCTGGCCTGCAGGCTGGAGCTCGTGTTCCCTCTGGTGGCCCAGGGCACCCGGACAGCCACGGACCAGGCGCTCATCCAGCTCGGTGCCCTGCCCCTCACCCTGCTGCTGGCAGCACTCGGGGGTCTCATCACAGGTGGGCTTTGCCTCCAGTGCAACGGGATGGAGGGTGCGGGAATCGACGGGTGTGGGGGGAAAGGGCAGGAGCAGCCCCGAGGCAAAGCGTCCCCATCAGTGCAAACCCGGTGGAGGTCGGGACTGCCCCTTGGCGTCGGGGCTGTCCACGGGCCTTACTCCCCTCGGGAAGGGGCTCTCCCGAGTCCGTGCTCTCCCCGAGTCCGTGCTTCCCTCCCGGTTCGTGTTTCCCTCCCGGTCCGTGCTCCCCGCCGGGGTCTGGGCTCTTCCAGGGGCAGGGGAAACTTCCTCCGCCCGGGATCTGGGCTCCCCGCCGGGGTCTGGGCTCCCCCCGGTTCGTGTTTCCCTCCCGGTCCGTGCTCCCCGCCGTGTCCGGGGCTCTCCTCGGGGCAGGGGGAGCTTCCTCCGCCCGGGGTCTGGGCTCCCCGCCGGGCTCTGGGCTCCCCCCGGGGCAGGGGGAGCTTCCTCCTGCCGGGGTCTGGGCTTCCCCCGGTCCGTACTCCCCCCCGGTCCGTGCTCCCCGCCGTGTCCGGGGCTCCCTTCGGGGCAGGGGAAGCTTCCTCCTCCCAGGATCCGTGCTCCCCGCCAGGGTCTGGGCTCTCCCCGGGGCAGGGGAAGCTTCCTCCTGCCGGGCTCAGGGCTCAGGGCTCTCCCCGGGGCAGGGGGAGCTTCCTCCTGCCGGGTCCCGGGCTCAGGGCTCCCCGCCGGGCTCTGGGCTCCCCCCGGGTGCCGGCTCCTCGCCCGGCGCTGCCGCTAGATGTCAGGGGAAGCCCGGGCAGCAGCGGCCGCCCGGTTCTCAGCCTCCCTCGCCTTTCGGCTTTCGGCGTCCTCAGGTGCCGTGCTGAGAACCAAGGCGCTGCTGGGGTGCTCCTCGGAGGCGCAGCGCACGGAAACCGCCGCCCTCTGGGAGGTAAAGCTGGGGAATCGGTGGTAAAAAGGGGTTGGATAAAATATCCAAATATCCCCGCAGCTGGCTGGGACCCTCCCTCCTCTGCAGCAGCGTTTGGGGCAGGAGAGCTGCAGGAAATGCCCCTGGCCATGGGCTCGTAGAATCCCTGACTCGTTTGAGGTTGGAAAAGGCCTCTAAAAGCACAAGGTCCAACCCTTCCAACTAAACCCCCAAGGGCCGCATCCACCAGTCTGTTAAATCCCTCCAGGGCTGGTGACTTTCCCACTGCCCCGTGCCAGAGCTGGACAACTCTCCCAGTGAAAGAAGTTCCCCTGATATTCCATCTAAACCTTCCTGGTGCACCTGGAGGCCGTTTCCCCCTGCCCTGAGGAGGGCTCATTGCTGCTCTCCCCCTGTCTCTGGTGCAGGTGACCCAGGAAGGAGGTGACCCCCGGGCAAGCAGGAAGGAGCTGGGCACCAGCACCTTGGTGTGACGATCCCAGTGAGCTTCTGCACCTCCAGTGGGCTGTCACCTGTCCCCGTTCCTGGCTCCTGAACTTCCCAGCAGCTGCTCTGGAGACAGCCAGGCCTGCCCCAAACGCTTTGGGGACAGCTGGGCGTGCCCAGGCCTTTGCAGAGCGAGGAGAGGCTGCAGCATCCCGGGGCTGCTTGTGGGAGCAGCACGGCTCCTGCTCCCACCTTGGGGTGTCAGGCTCGGCTCAGCCACTTCCCCTCTCTGCTCCTTGCCTCAGTTTCCCCGTCAGCTGCTCTCTGGAGGGAGGCAGCGGGGGGAGGAGGGAGTGGTGGGCACAGGAGGCTGAACAGAAAGCAGCAAAGATTTTGTACAGACACTTTTGCACACGATAATTAAAATAGATGGATTTTTTTTTTTTTTTTTGTGTAGCTTTTCAGGGTTTGCCCCTGAATTCTCACGGCACCTGCCCAGCTCTGCTGGCTGTTTCCTTCAGATGCCACCCAGGGAGGAAGGCAAAGCCCCCCCAGTTTCCCCTGCACCCCAAACACTGATGTTCCTTTGTTGGCTTTAATGGGTTGTCCCACACACCCGAGGACGGTGCAGCCACTGGAGAGTGGGGCAGCCCAAGCAGGCAGCACCCAGGGGTGGGAGCAGGGTGCCACCAGGGTCCCCCAGCACGGGGGTGACCCCTGCCCCTTCCAGTGACCACTGACCACCTTGCACCGAGGGCTCCTCTCCTCCCCAGCACTCGAGATGCTCCTCTGGTCACTGCAGCCCCAGGACCCCCCAGCACCCGCTCAAAGGGGCTGTCACCCCACCTGGGAGCAGACTGGAACACCCTGGGGCTGCCATCCCAGCTGGGAGCAGACTGGAACACCCTGGGGTGCCCTGCAGCAGCTGGAGCAGGGGCACAGCCCCAGAGGGCTCCTGGAGGGGCAGTGGTGGATGTGCTGGGGGTCCCTGATGCGGGGGACACCTTGGGGTGTCACCTCCCCTGAGCCTGGGGTGGCTGCCAGGCACTTCCACAGTTCCTGTGCCGGGCTCCAGGTGGGGTTCCCACAGGCACGGGTGTGCCCAGCTGCCAGCACCCTCCCTGAGGAGGGGACAGGGGGGGCAGGGCCAGCACAGCAAAGGTTTTGCCACCCAACCAAAGCAGCCACAGGTGAGACCCTCTAAGTTCTGACATCTGCTGCTGTTGGACACACGGGTTCCCTTTAACTGACTGACCAAAAAACAAATCCAAAAAACGTTAATGAAACACATTTATTTGCAGGTGATCTTAAAACGTCACTTTAAAACACAGCAGTAACTCCAAACTTTTACATAACTCAAACTGTCAGTTTAACTCGAACTATCGGCTCAGCTTTTCCCTCTTTCCTTGTCCGTTACAGAAAACCGGTGAAACCAGCACACGAAACGCTTCGGTGTCACCGAAATTCCATGGAAAAAAACACAGGGAAGTGGGACAGCGGGCTCTGCTTCTGCTGCCGGTGCAGGCGGCGGGGGAGGGAGGGCACGTCCCTGTGCCCGTGTCCGTGTGACATGCTGGGGGAGAAGAAGGATGCTGGGGGGAGAAGAAGGATGCAGGAGGGAGAAGAAGGATGCAAGAGGGAGAAGAAGGATGCAGGAGGGAGAAAGATGCAGGAGGGAGAAGGGGCACGAGGGGCCGGTGCCCCAGCCAGGCACTGCTGGGCTCCAGCCGTCGCCCCCAGCCTGAGGTGCAGGGCTCACCCCAAGCCCGCGCCACCCCCTCCCACCTCACCACCACCACCCCAGCCCTCTCCTCCCCTTTCCCAGGCAGCCCCCTTCTCCTTTTTTCATTTATTTTATTTTATTTTATTTTATTTTATTTTATTTTATTTTATTTTATTTTATTTTATTTCCTCGCAGCACATTTCAAAAGCGACCCACTGCGGCGGGAAGAAAAGCCCCTCCAGTGAGATCATGGCGAGACCCCCAGACGTCGGGGTCGGGTGTGAAATGGACCCTCCTCCCCCCCCTCCTCCTCCTCCTCCTCCCCGGCCCCTCCGCAAGGCTGTTGTGTTTTGTAATCGGATTAGGGGAGCCCCGCGCCCGTTCCCCGGGCCTCGCCCGCCGCTCTCTCTCCCCGCGCTTGTTTAAGCGGCGGCGGCCGCGCTGCGCGGAGCTCTCGGGGCCGGGAGCCGGGGACGGCGGAGAGAGCCTGAAAGGTTTAGTCAGCGAACAAATTGCTTCTCTGTAGGGGCCGTTTTCTTTCCCCGGCCGAACATAATGACGGCAGTTTGAGGAACAGATGGCGCGGCTAAAAGCAGATAATCCCGCCGGCCCCGGGGCTCGGCGAGAGGCAGCGCCGGCTCTGCCCGCAGCGCCCGGGGCCGTCCCGGGACGGGAGAGGGTGGCGGCAGTGTCGGGGGTGGCGATCGCACCCCACACCTTCGCACCTCCCCTGCCTCGGGGGTGGTTGGGGGTGCCAGACTCGGCCCGTGCCTCAGTTTCCCCGGCCCCGCAGGGAGCCCTCTGCTCCGGCGAGGGCTCACCTCGGGATGGCGGCCTGGCCTGGGGAGGTGGAATGTGAGACAGAGCAGCTTTCCCCGCGCTGGAGCGAAGGACAGCCGAGAACAGCTCGTTTCACCATTATTTTTATATTTTGCCTCTCTCTTCTACAACACCCGAGATGCCGAAAGAGCCGAAGATGTTCCACCGGCTGGCAGGGGCCGGGCGGGCCGTGTGCCCGTGTCAGGCTCAGGGATGCCGGGATCTGCCCGCTGAGCGAGTCTTTATCCAAAACCCAGCAGCGGGAAGAGCCCCGAGGCCCCAGGGAGGAGAGGCAGGCAGGGCAAGGCGCGGCCAGGGCGGCACCGGGGACCCTTCCCCAGGCGCGGGGCACTCCGGGCACGCCGCCCCGCCTGCCGGTGTCCGGCAGGTTTGTTTAATTCGCGTCCCCCCCTCCCTCTCCTCCAGGCCTGTCCCCCTGAGAGCCGCGGCTCCGACAGCTCCGCTGCCCTCTCGGCGGCAGCCCAGCTGCCGAGAGACCTCGCCTAATTCACCTCTCGCTAATGCGGGGGCTCCATCAGCTGCCTCGGAGGGTGTTTTACAAGTCAAAGCGATAACAACACCCCCTCCGCTCCAGCTGGGGGGAAACCAAGGCACACAAAGAGGCGCCCGAGAGTCCATTGGAATTAGGAGCAGGACAAAGCCCGGGCTCCCCCCCAGCTCCCCGGCGTGCGTGTCCTTACACATCCACAGCCCCCCTCCCCGCTCCCCGAGCAGCTGATGCCGTGTGCCGCTTGATAGAAAGGCAGCTAATCATCTTTCCCACCTTTCCGGGAGTGTGAATCGTTATCCCGGCGACACCTGTAAAGCTCCTCGTCAGACGGGGCCGGGGCAGGCGGCTGATAATGGGCACCAGATGGGAGAGGGAAGGAGAGCAGGGGCCCGAGCATCCCCGCGCTGAACAAAGAGCGGTGCCCGGCGGCTCCCCGGTACCACCAGCACCGGGTTGGAAACACCAGCAGCGAGGGGAGGGAGATGCTCCCCCTGCCCGCCCCCCCTGGGCTCCTGTGGCTCAGTTTCCTTGAGGGGCTTTGGAGGGATATCTCAGGGTAAAAGATTCCAAAAGAGGCTCTCACCCCTGGGATCAGTCCAAGGCTTTATTCTCCAAGGGTTCCAGGGCAGAGAGAGAGAACAAGGAAGAACAGGACTTTATCTGGTCTCTGCTCAGGAGAGACAGCTGGACCTGGGGTAGGGTCAAGATAGGAAAAAAGGGTCAAACTCCATGGTCACAGGGGGTTCTGAGGGAAAAAACAGGAGTACAACAGGAGAGAGCCCAGGCAGAGGAGGAAGAGCCACCACTCGTGGCACTGAACACCTCACCAACTCCCCAGGCAGCCCTGCCCCTTGGAAAAGGACCTGGCAGAAGTGCCAGGTGAAGGGTAAAGGCAGCAGAGCCATCCAGCCCTGCTCACCACAGCACCCCGAATCCTCCAGAGCACACCCCACCGTGCCTTGGAGCTCCCTGCCAGCCTGGCAGGTGTAGGAAAAGCCTCCCACAGGTTGGATGGGGATAAGGAGGACACGATGTGAATCAGAGACAGCTCCCTGCCCTTGGAGTGATCCAGAGCACCCCAGGCTGCCTCCCTGACCCCAAAACTTCCCTCAGCCCCTCTGCCAACCCACCCCCCCCCCAGTGGAAGTCCCCACTGCCACTGCAATTACAGAGCCACGTCTTCAGGCTCCCATTCATTGCCAGCAGCATAATGAGCCCCCGGGCACCATCAGGGAGGGGCCAAGCAATTAAAATTGCTGCCGTGCTGGCTGCGTGGGTGGCTCTGGCGTGGGCCCCTGCCAGTGCCCGTTTTGGGGCGAGTGGGCACCTCCAGGGCAGGGCCTCAGAATGCTGCATGTCCCTGGGGGTGAACAATCAGCTCGTTATTCCCTGGGTTCAGAGAACAATCAAATAAAAAAAAATAATAATAAAAAAAAATGAATAAAGGCCCCAGTAAAGCTCGGAGTCAAGTTTATTTACAAACTGAGTACGAAGTGAAGGGCTCGGAACAAAGGTGTTATGTAAGGGACAGTCACTAAGGGGCTCTTTACCCACGCTAATTGCCACTTGCTCCACCATATCCATTTATCCCTGCGGCTGAAACGGCCTCCTCAGGCTGCTGGGTTCAAGCAGGGCTCGTTTGCAACGCTGCCCAGCACAATTAGTGCCCCAGAGCGGGGGCCAGTGCAGCCCCAGCAGCCAGAACCACCGGGAGGCCTCACACCTCCCTGAGAAGTGGGACTGTGCCCGCAGGGGGTGCAGGTGCTGGTGGGGCTTGGTGGGGAGAGGTGCTGCCTTGCCCGAGGCTTTGGTGTCAGTTGTGTAACAGGGAGGGACAGCAGAGCTCAGCTCTGCCTCCAGGAGGGACCTCGAGGTCATCCCAACCCAGCCCGGGTGGTGAGGGGCAGCAAAACCATCTTGGGACTCTTGTGGAGGCAGCTGCAAGAGTGATGGCTGTGTAGCCCTGGTTGGTGCTGTGATGTTTTAGTTTCTCCAAAACTCTTTCCCAGAGAGTTTTTTGTCAACAAGAGCCACGTTTTCCTCACTGTGACCTTTGTTTCCATTCCTTTCCTTAGGAGGGACTTCTTGATGCCCCTCTGACTTGACCAATGTGACTGAAGAATTTGTCTTTCTTCCACCCCTTGGGTGGTTCTTTGCAGAACAGCATAAAGGGAAGAAATAACCAAAAATAAATGGAATCATTGTCAGCCTTCTGAGTCTGTGTCGTTGTGATCTTTAACAGCATCACAGCAGAGGCACCCAATGCTGGATTGGAAGGGATGAACCCACTGCAGAACCTGCCAAGAACATTCAGATGTTTTTCACAGCAGCTTTACAGAAAAGCTACCTGTAGCTCTGGTTGGTGCCTGTGATGTTTTGGTTTCTCTGAAACTCTTTCCCGGAGTTTTCTGTCACACGTTTTCCTCACTGTGACCTTTGTTTCCATTCCTTTCCCTAGGAGGGACTTCTCCTTGATGTCCTTCTGGCTTGACCAATGTGATTGAAGAAGTTTTTCTTTCTTCCACGCATTGAGTTGTTCTTTGTAAAATTGCATAAATGGGAAGAAATAACTGGAAATAAAGGGAGTCACTGTCAGCCTTCTGACCTCGGAGTCTGTGTCCTTGTGATGTTTAAGAGGCTGTTAAAGTTCATGGCTGTGAAAGGAGAATGAGGTCTGGGGAGGATGAGCAGAACCCCCTGTTTGTGGTGCTGTTTCCAAGGGGTCCGGCCTGAAACTGCCCTCAGGTCAAAAGCCCCAAAAGGCAGAAACCAGAATAAAGACCAGCATGGGGAGAAGAAGGTGCTGTGAGTTGCTGAAGGACCTTCCTGCAGTATTTGCCCTTCCTGCTCCCACCCCTGCCCTCAGCCTTGGCACGCCCAGGGCCACAGGGACCGCAGAGTCAGCTCTGCTCCAGCCAAACCGTCAGGAAAGGGAGGGAGATGAGGTGGCAGCACCCCCAGGAGCCGAAAGGTCAATTTTATTGACAAACGGCCTCTTGAATGGAGCGTGGGGAACAAAGCCGGCCCCAGCCCCCGGTCAATCGGGGCTGTGTAAAGCAAGGGGCCGGCTCCGGCGGCCCCGGGAGAGCTCTCCAGGCGAGTGGCCTTTACCGACGTGTTTGCATAACCTCTGACCCCTTCTTGGGGCTTTTAATTGAAATCCCAGCTTGGTGACAAATTGGCATGACCAGCGGGGCTGGAGGCCGGGAGGGTGAGCGGGGAGGTGAGGCCGGGACGTCCCCTCCCTGCTCCGGCAGTGACCGACCCGCTGCTCCCTCCTGTCCTGCCGTGGGACACCTGCAGAGCCCAAGCCAGGAGTTTTAACCACACCCTTCTTCATCTGATCCTGTGTCACAAAGCCCAAGCCAGGAGTTCAAATCACACCCTGCTCCTCCATCTGATCCCGTGTCACTGGCATGGCAAAGCCCAAACCAGGAGTTGTAATCACACCCTTCTCCTTCATCTGATCCTGTGTCACAAAGCCCAAGCCAGGAGTTTAAATCACACCCTGCTCCTTCATCTGATCCTGTGTCACAAAGCCCAAGCCAGGAGTTCAAATCACACCCTGCTCCTCCATCTGATCCTGTGTCACAAAGCCCAAGCCAGGAGTTTTAACCACACCCTGCCCCTTTATCTGATCCCGTGTCACTGGCATGGCAAAGCCCAAGCCAGGAGTTTTAATGACACCCTGCTCCTCCATGTGATCCTGTGTCACAAAGCCCAAGCCAGGAGTTTTAACCACACCCTGCTCCTTCATCTGATCCTGTGTCACAAGGCCCAAGCCAGGAGTTTTAATCACACCCTGCTCCTTCCTCTGACCCCAAAGGCCACCACAACGGGCTTGGGACAGGCAACTGCCCAGGTCCACCACCGAGTCACAGCAGAATCCTCCAAAGCACAAATATTTCCCCTCCACTTTTCTTCCTGTCCCAGGATGCCAGATCCTGGCATTAGCCTGCAGAATCCTCCTGCCCACAGGTGAAGATTTAATGTTTCACGTTGTCTCAGCACAGGCAGGAGCAGACAGGCACTGAGCCTCCTACAGAAACGCTCTGGCCTGAAGCCTCCTTGGGCTGGAGCAAAGCTCTGGTGCTTTGTTAATCACAGAGCTCGTTAGGCTGAGGCGTTTGCAGTTTGCAAACCCCCACCACAGAGACCCCCTCTCCCTCCCTGTCCGAAGGGAAAGGTCACAGCTTTTCTCCGGTCTTGCCTTGAAGCAAAAACGGGGTTTTTAGAGCCAGCAGCAGAAATGAGCTTCCGAAGAAAACAAATGTAACTGGAGTCCCCAAGCAGTTCCCACCGACTGGGGATCAAACACTGACACTGAGCCAAATGCAGCTGAAGCCATCCTGTTTCAGAAGTTCCTGGGAGAGAGGTGAGAAATGACAGAATTCCCTGTGATACCAGAAATCTCTTTTGTTTTTCCTGTAGAAACCAGACTAAAAACAGTGAGAAAAAGCCCCAAACCCGACTCCTCCCAATCCCCATCCTTTTCACAGAGCATTTGCAGCATCCCAGCTGCTCCTTGCAGCACCTCAGTGATGCAGAGCTGTGCTACGTGGAGGTACCAGTGCACCTGAGAGGGATGTCCAGGTGGGTTTCCCTGCTGGCTAAAGAGACCCCACAGAGTCACAGCAGAACCCTCCAAAGCACAAATATTTCCCCTCCACTTTTCCTCCTGTCCCAGGACGCCAGATCCTGGGATTAGCCTGCAGAATCCTCCTGCCCACAGGTGAAGATTTAATATTTCACCTCGTGTAGATCATCCAGTATGAATCCCAGCTGCCCTTTAACGGGGTTGGAGCAACATCTGGTACCACACCCCCGAAGTGCAAACGGCACAAGTGAGGCTTGAGCAATTCCCACCCAAATCCGTGCAATTTCCACGTGCAGCCTGTGAATCCCTGAGTTCTGCTGGCCCTGCCCTGCAGGATCTCACTGCTCCTGGAGGAACATCCCACACTCTGGAGCAAAAGCCACGCATTTTGCTGCACCCAACACAAGACTTTCCCTCAGGAGCGTGTCTGTACATCCAATTCACACGGCAGCACCTTAAAAAGCAGAGCAGTCCCACACTGAGGCAAAACCCAAAAATATCTCCCTTGTTGCCGCCTGCTTCACTGTCTGCTCCTCATTTGCAGATCGTTTACAGGGATTTTTACATCTCCTAAAATACTTCTAATTGCAGGTTTCGTGTCTGTCATCCGTCACTGATTAATACATTTGGCTGCTATTATTGTTATTATCGCTGTTAATCCTGCACCCATCCAATTCATGAATCAAAGTCTGCTGCCCGGGACGGGGCCACAAGGAGCAGGTTTGTTCCTGCGAGCTGCAGCCATCGGAGGTGATGAGGCTCTTAAAAGAGCAGCCCAAGCAGATCTCAAACTGGCCTGCAAAGAGGAGCAGAAGATGTACAAGGGGGGGGATAAATTGGCCCCAGTGGCTCCAACAAACTGGGGGTACTGGTGGGGACTGGACAATTCGATCCCTTCACCCTCCCCGTGCCACTTTGCCACCTTCCAAGGGAGAGAAGCGGGCTGCAGTTTTGTTTTGTTAACCTCCTCCTCGCCCAGCCCCACTGGGAATAAATCCGGGATGTTTTTATGCCCCCACCTCCCAGGACAGCCGGGTCCTCACGCCCTGCTGGCTGTCACCGAGCCACCTTCCCCTGTGCCCCGTGGGTCACCACTCCCCCCAGAACAACCCTCGCTTTCCACCAGTTGAAGATCTTCGAGGCTCCTGGCACAAAACCCTTTTTGAGGTATTTCTCGCAAGGCTTGAAAAGGCTCCTGCTTCCTCTGGGGGGCATTATCATGACAACCGGCTCCAATTCAGCGCGGATCCAGGCTCCCAGCTGGATCCTCAGCCACGCCAAGTCCCCCCGACACCCTTCGGCTGGCTCAGAGAGGCCAAAGGAGCGCGCACACGGGCCCCGGGATCACGGGGAACTCGCCCAGCCCCGTTTCCCAGTCCCCATCCTCATATATATTCCCTTCCAGTCGCCGGGCACTTTTCTCTCCGCTCGTTTTCTTCTTTTTTTTTTTTTTCCCGAGCGCTGCCCTCCTCTTCCCCACTCCCACCGCGCACTTCCCCCCCGCCCTCCCCGCGGGTCCCTCTCTGTCCCCGGCATCCCCCTTTTCTCTCGGCTCTTCTATAAACAAAGCGCCTCAGTGTCTGGGGGGAAAGAAAAGTTGCATTATGCAAATGGGAAAGAGCGGAGAGGAGATTTCTCACTCCGGAGAACCCCCATTCCGGGCCTGCACCTCGGTTTCCATGGCATGGCCAAAGCCTGCTGGAAGCTGGTTTGCATACGGATGAGAGAGGAGATGAAATCAGCACGAAAGCCCATCGCTGACAGAACGCCATTGTTTCGCCTGTCTGATTTGGAGGCTAATGAAACGCCATTAAAGAAAAAAAAAATAAAAGAAAGAAAGAAAGAGAGAGAGAGAGAGAGAGAGGAAAAAAAAACCAAAAAAACCCGACCCTGCCGCTTTCATCCTGGCTTTGGTCAGGGATGGGGAGGGGGTTTTAAATGTGATGACGGAAGATCATCTGCGCCCTGGGACTCGGGGTGAAGGTATGCTGGCAGCGGGGAAGGAAATTCCCAGGATGCACTGGCCCTGCCAGCCCGAGCGATGCCGACAGGAGATGGTGCTGTGGGCAGAGGCTGCCGAGGCAAAGCCGGCTTTGCTCCTCTCCGGGAGACACGGGGCGTGAAAGCACCCCGAGGGCAGCCACCAGCCTGCCCAGCCCACGGGGAGTCCGTCCTTCCACGCACAAACACGCCGTGTCCAGGAGGGGTGCTGTTAAAGATCACAATGACACAGACTCAGAAGGTTGACAATAATTCCATTTATTTTGGGGAATTTCTTCCCTTTATGCTGTTCTACAAAGAACAACCCAATGGGTGGAAGAAAGACAAACTTCTTCAATCACATTGGTCAATCAGAGGGACATCAAGAAGTCCCTCCTAGGGAAAGGAATGGAAACAAAGGTCACAGTGAGGAAAACGTGGCTCTTGGTGGCAGAAAACTCTCTGGGAAAGAGTTTGAGAAACCCAAAACATCACAGGCACAACCCAAAGCTACAGGTAGCTTTTCTGTAAAGCTGCTGTGAAAAACATCTGAATGTTCTTGGCAGGTTCTGCAGTGGGTTCATCCCTTCCAATCCAGCATTGGGTGCCTCTGTTCTGATGCTGTTAAAGATCACAATGACACAGACTGGGACTCAGAAGGCTGACAATGATTCCATTTGTTTTGGGTTATTTCTTCCTTTTTTATGCTGTTCTGCAAAGAACAACCCAATGGGTAGAAGAAAGACAAACTTCTCCAATCGCATTGGTCAAGTCAGAGGGACATCAAGAAGCAGTCCCTCCTAGGGAAAGGAATGGAAACAAAGGTTACAGTCAGGAAAACGTGGCTCTTGGTGACAGAAAACTCTCTGGGAAAGAGTTTCAGAGAATCAAAACATCTCAAGCACCAACCAGGGCTGCACAGGAGAGACACTGGAGCAGGCTCATGGGCTGGGATCAGGCTCTCCCAGGTCACAGGCATCCAGGGTGGAATGAATTCAAACCTGTGAATAAAAGGCTGGGGTGGGGAGAAGGTCAGGGAGCTGCTCCGTGCCTCCAGGCTCCTTCACCACGCAAACCACGACTCTGCTGGAGGAGAGGGAAGAGACAACACCAACTAAAAACACACACGGCTGCCCCATCTGCCCCATCCCTACAGCCTCCCTGATGCTCCAGCTCACCCCAGCTCCTTTCCCAGGGCTCTGAGGAGCGGGATGGATGGAGCAGGAGGAAGGCCACTGGCTCTTGGCCCTCGGCCTCTCCGTGGCCACCCAGTCCCTTTCCTGCTGCCAGAGGCACATTGTCCCCAGTGTGTGCCTTCCAGAGCAGCGTGATTGGCCTTGAAAGGGCTGATTTGCTTTTCCCCGGTCCATTGAAAGGCCGGAGACCAAAGCCTGTTCCCTCCAGGCGCTCAGAAAAGCTGGCACCCTTTCCACTTCGCTTCCCCGTGCCCCTCAGCCCCAGGGGCTCCTGCTGAGATTTTGCTGTCAACAGAGTTTTGTTCCCTTTCTGGGGCGGCGCAGAAGGGACACAAGGACCTTGCAAATGGCAGCTTCTTTGACACGGCTATTCTCCTCCGACCCCCCTGGCTGAATAAACAACTCGCCAAAAAATGGAGTTTACTGTATTTCCTCCTCCTCAGGGGGAAAACACTGCATCTTGGTCCTAATTAATTTACCTCATTAACATTGGGTCTGTATGCAAAGAACCTCTTTCTGTACTGGCCGGGACGGAGGAAGTAACAGGAATAAAAATATATTCAGGCAACTCTCAGCCCCGACTGTGAAAGGGACATCGCAGGATGAACTGATCATTCAAGCCTCAGAGAAAAGCTTCTCTGCAGGAGAAAAACGGCCTCCACCTCTCCCTCCCCTCTGTCTGGGGCTGAATCACACCTGGGCAGGAGGTGCAGTGGGGAATTCCCTGCTGGGACAGGCTCAGGGGGATGGAGCAGGAGGGACAGCAAGGAACAGAAGGAGGGGAGCGAGGAGGATGCCCATGGGCAGAGCACGGCTCAAGCTGCTGGGCTGACCCCTCTGCTCACACCTGCCCGGGGCCAGCCCCACGTTCAGACCCTGAATTTTCCCAGAGCTTGCCCAGCACTGCTCCCCTTCCCTGCTCCTGTGCCTAGGAAAGCCCTGCTCTGCTATTTTGTTCTTTTCCCTGCCAGATGCCAGCTCCCTTCAGCCTCCTTTCTTCTCCCCACGCTTTGCTTTGCCGCATAGTTCCGGAAACCAGAAACAAAAGGAGAGGAAAGAAAATAGGCTGGATCTAAGGGGGGGGAGAGGAGGAGGAGGGGGAGTTTCCCTTCCTGCTCAGCTTTTCCAGCTCTCCCAATATCAGGCACGATGTGGCACCTCACATGACGAGCGCCGGCGCCCACGTGCGCGGCCACGTGATGCGGTGCCCGGTTATGCCAGGCTGCTGAATGGAGGCCAAAGCCAAGGAGGCTGGGTTTGAGCCCGGCCTCCTTGGCAGGAGGAACAGCAGGATGCAGGAGAAGCTCCAGGAGAAGCTCCTCTCTTGCTCTCGCTCCTCAGCCCCAAAGCTGCATGGCTGGAAGGCGCAGGCTGGAGGGAAAGTGTTCACACTCACAGGCTGGAGGGAAAGTGCTCACACTCACAGGCTGGAGGGAAAGCGTTCACACTCGCAGGCTGGAGGGAAAGCGTTCACACTCACAGGCTGGAGGGAAAGTGCTCACACTCACAGGCTGGAGGGAAAGCGTTCACACTCACAGGCTGGAGGGAAAGCGTTCACACTCACAGGCTGGAGGGAAAACGTTCACACTCACAGACTGGAGGGAAAAGTGTTCACATTCAGGCTGGAGGGAAAGCATTCACACTCACAGGCTGGAGGGAAAAGTGCTCACACTCACAGGCTGGAGGGAAAGCGTTCACACTCACAGGCTGGAGGGAAAAGTGCTCACACTCACAGGCTGGAAGGAAAGTGTTCACACTCACAGGCTGGAGGGAAAGCGTTCACACTTAGGCTGGAGGGAAAGCGTTCACACTCACAGGCTGGAGGGAAAGCACTCACACTCAGGCTGGAGGGAAAGCGCTCACACTCAGGCTGGAGGGAAAAGTGCTCACACTCACAGGCTGGAGGGAAAGCACTCACACTCAGGCTGGAGGGAAAGCGCTCACACTCAGGCTGGAGGGAAAAGTGCTCACACTCACAGGCTGGAGGGAAAGCGTTCACACTCACAGACTGGAGGGCAAGCGCTCACACTCACAGGCTGGAGGGAAAACACTCACACTCACAGGCTGGAGGGAAAACGTTCACACTCACAGGCTGGAGGGAAAGCGTTCACACTCACAGGCTGGAGGGAAAGCGCTCACACTTACAGGCTGGAGGGAAAGTGCTCGCACTCACAGGCTGGAGGGAAAGCGTTCACACTCACAGGCTGGAGGGAAAGCGTTCACACTCAGGCTGGAAGGAAAAGCGCTCACACTCACAGGCTGGAGGGAAAGCGCTCACACTCACAGGCTGGAGGGAAAGCACTCACACTTACAGGCTGGATAGAAAGTGTTCACCCTTACAGCCTTTGTGGCTCAGTTCAAGCACTAAGAGCTGTGCTTTCAGGGCAGGCTCAGTCCCACTGTGGTTATTGGGGCCCTACAGGATCAGATTCTGGCAGCCAAAACTTCCCTGAGCGCTGTGAACTGCAGAGCCTGAGTCACTCCTCTGCCTCCGCATCTCTGTGTAAATCCCCCCTCCCAAGAGGGCTGACAGCATGGGTTGGGATGTCCACATCATCTGAATCGTTTGGTTCACAGATATTTTTGGTTTATAGAGGGAAATCCCCCATCTCAGGCTTCTTATTCATTCCCTGAAATGGCCAGCAGTCATCCTAGAATCTGCTTTCCACAAGAAACGAAACCCCAGCTCGGTGTGTGTGTGTCTCCAGTTGGAAGTGCCAGCTCCCACTCCAGGCACGCTGCCTTTCCCAGCTCCCCTCATTTATGAAAGCACGGAATTTCACTGCCACTGTGGGCAGCTCCCAGCCTCAGGAGCCCTGTCAGGGTTCTCCACAACAGAGGTGGAACGGGCAGGACCCTTTGTCCTGGAGGTGGGAGGGAAGGTGTTTGCAGCTCAGGGAGGGTGGGAGTGTGCTCCAGGAGCAGGAATGGTGCTGGAGCTGCCCAAAGCTGCATGGGGAGGGGGCTGGTTGGCTCCAGCCACCAGTTAGGAGCTGCAAAAGGAGGTGAGAACATGGACCATGGAGCCAGGCCAGGAAGGGACACACTGGGGCTGACACAAGGGACCCAGCACTGCCTTGGCACTGGGGCACCTCCCAGGCTGGAGGCAGAGCAGGGCCAGCACTCCAGCGACACTGTAGTGCACAAATAACTGCAAATCCTGCACCTAATTGTCACCTTTCAGTGCAGTTCAAACCCACTTTGCTGCTCCTGCGTGGGAACTCTTGAGGAATCCCACTCAGCAATTTTAATTTTCTTTCCTTGCCTGTTTTTTCCCTTCCCTCACCCGGCTCCCAGAGCAAAGCCCAGCGTGGCCTCAGTGGAGCACAGGGCTGGCAAAATCAGTGCAGAGCACCAGCCCTGCCAAAACAACCACCACAGCCCAATATTCCAGTTGTGTGCTGGAAGAGAGACCTCAAACGATTTCACTTGCCACTGGAGCAGGAGCAGGGAGATGCTCCCACCACCAGAAACCTGCTATTAGCAGCAGGTGCTCTGTCCACCCCGTTTCCAGCTGCCTTCCAGTAATTCTCAGTGACCTCATTTTCACTTCATTTTGTAAATCATTTTTTGGGTTTGTTGGTTTTTTTTTTTTCGTTTTACTCAGTTTTTTTTTTAATTTGTTGTCGTTTCCCTCTGAGCTGGAGTTTGTCATTTAATCAACTTAGACCCAGATATCCTGGAGGGTGTTTGGGGAAGGGGGGTGGTGGTGGGGGGGGAAGAATGAAAACGCTAATGTCACATCACCTCCCTAAAATGAGTTTTAATTGTAATCCTTTAATCCCTCTCAGATGGCCCTCTCTTCACTGATGTTTTTCATAATTATTCCTTGCCATTTTCCCATCGGTCTGAGGAGTGTCTTCAAGAGGGAGGGGGTGGAGAAAAGGCCCTTTTATAAAATAATAATAATGGGCCAAATTAAGACACAAAGAGGGAAATAACAAGGGGGCAAGGGCTGCAGAGACAGAATGGGGATTATTAATGCCTCCCCCCTCAGAAATTTCAGTGATGGTGCTCTCAGCCACCCCAATCAGTGGGCAATTGAGGCTTGTTTGCTCGAGTGGCTGCATCCTCCTACAATGACCCACATTTAGCCAAGTGGCTGCATTGACAGAGTACCAGGTGTGCAGGATTGGGAAACTGCCTGCAGGCAGCAGCTCGCCAGCCCGCCCAGCACTGAGGGTCTGCACAGGGCTGCCCACCTCTGGGACACGGTCAGTGGGAATTTCCCCTCCAGAACTGACCAGCTCCCAGGGCCCTCTGCCACTCTGGAGGGCATTGAAGGGCCTCGTTCCCACTGCTGCTGCCAGATATCAGCCCCCTCACCCTCTGAAATCAGTTGTAACTCGTCCCTTGGTCTCATCCAGATGGAGCCTGAGGGATGCTGGAGAGGGGAGGCACTGATTTTTCTCTGTGCAGCAGCACAGAGGTTGCACCTGGGTTGGGAGGGAGGTCAGGAAGGGTTTTCAGGATGGTCAGAGTCCTGCGAAGGGATCACTGAGCCCTCAGTGCCATCTCAGCCCTCAGGTGCTCTTGTCTGCACCTGCCAGCAGCCACTCCTGTCCCCCTGCAAAGCTGAGCCAGCCTGAGACCAAAGTGACCGGTGTCCCTGGCCAGTGGCTCTCAGCAGCACCCACTTCCACACAGGATTTCGGGGTCTCTGCTGCCCTGCAATGCCAGAGCCATGTCTGGTGCAGTACAGATGGGAGCATCACCCAAAACCTCTCAAAGAGAACACAAGCCCAATAAAAGTCCACTGGCTGCCCCTGAGTGCCCTTGTTAAAGGTTACAATGACACAGATCCTGATTCAGAAGGCTGACAATGACTCTTTATTTTTGGTTATTTTTTCTTTTTATGCTATTTTACAAAGAACAACTCACTTGGTGAAAAAAAAGACAAAACTTCTTCAATTACATCGGTCAAGTTAGAGGGACATCAAGAAGTCCCTCCTAGGGAAAGGAATGTAAACAAAGGTCACAGTTAGGAAAACGTGGCTCTTGTTGACAGAAAACTCTCTGGGAAAAGAGTTTCAGAAAAACCAAAACATTACAGGCACCAAGCAGGGCTACACCTGAGCACTTTGGAAAGCTAACTGGGACCGAGTACCCAGGTTAATCTGACACTCAGGTCTTTAAGAGCACAGGGATGTTGATTCAGGGGAGTTAAAGGATGTGGGAGCATAAGCAGGAATTGGGATGCTGTGGAAGCCGGGTCCCTAACGGGAGCTGCAGAGCTTTAACTTCAGAGCTGCTCTGGGGAAGCAGCCAGTGAAAGGGGAGCGTTTACAGACCACTGAACTTGTGTTTAATCTGGGAAACCTCTTGTACAGGTCTGACAGGGGGTTAATCCACCCCTAACGTCTCTTTCACCCTCTCTCCTCCTCCCCGGCCATAAAAGCTCAGCAATCCTTGCTAATCATCCCATTACTTCAATGAGCTTGACCCAAAAGGCTCCAGCAACGCCTGGGCTCCCTGTTCCAGCTTTCTCCCTGCAGCCACCTGCCCCATCCCAGCCTGGCCACGGCGCAGGGATCGGGCTGACAGGGCACGTTGGCAGGGTGACCCTCGGGGACAGCAGGTCTTGGCCGCCGTGACCTGGGAGGGCGAGTGATTCTTGCGGGAACAAAGAGCCCCTGTGTGCCAACAGCCCGGAGTTTGTGTGCAATTAACTCGGGACAAACCAAACAGAGCCAGTTCATGAGGCTGGGAGAGGCTCGGGGGTTTTATGGACTCCTGGCTCTGAGGGAAAGGGGGGACCAGCAGCCCCTGAGCCAGAGATGAAGAGAGCCCCGGACACAAAGCAGCGCAGGGAGGGGAGCAAAAATAGGATTACATCAGGGGTATGGCTGACAAATAGTGTCAGGCACCAGGAGCATTTGGGGGGAAGAGCTGCAAGGAAAAGGATCCCGTTAATTATCAAGAGTTGAGCATCAGAGGAGGAAGGGCCTCGTGGCTGGAGGGGGTGAGATGGTCAGTGGGAACTTCTCCTCCGCTCTGGAGAGGGCTGGAGGGCCACTGTGGGTCAGCTGGACACAGGTGTCTGTCCTGCAGCCGGACACAGGTGTCTGTCCTGCAGCCGGACTCAGGGGCAGGAATGGGGAGGGTGGAAAAACCCACAATCTGGGGCCAGTCAGCGTCCTGAGCATGGCACAGAGGGGCTGTTTTACCTCTCAGCCTGCCCTGGCACTGGGGGGAAGCAAATCCCATCCAGCCAGGGAAAAAAGAGCAGCTCGACATCACAAAAAAATCCCCCTCCTCCCCAACACATCTCTCTCAAACGGCACCTTTTCCTCCTAAAAGCAGGGATGAAAAGAAAATTAAAATTGCTGAGTGGAATTCCTCAGGAGTTCCCACGCAGGAGCAACAAAGTGTTTGGGTTTGAATTGCACTGAAACACGACAATTACGTGCAGAATTTGCAATTATTTGTGTACTACAGTGTCGCTGGAGATGCAACAGACAGCAGAAATTTACTGAAAGTAAAGTGCTAAGGAACTTTATGATATGTTATGTTACCAGCCCTCAATAAAGGCATTGGAATATCGTATTAGTGGGGTTATTCTGCTGCTGACAGGGAAATATTCAATCAATTTCGACAAAACTGCGTTGTTTTCCTGTTGACACATCACCAGTGATATGAACACGTCCTCTCCCATCAGCCCTAAGCTGCTCCGAGGCTCTGGCACAAATAAATTCCATCGGGCTGCACCGAGAGGCCTCAGAGCACAAAAAATGACCACAAACCCACTTTGCCCCCTCCTCTCACATCAACTGCACGCTCCAGGTGCAGCACTCTCCACCCCCTGCAGCACCCTTGCTTCAGGTGACCCTTTTGGACAAAGCCACAAACACCACTGATTCCAACCCCCAGCCTCAAATATTTTCGTTGAGCTGCCTTCCTCCGGGAGAAACGCCTCTTTTCACTCCCGAAAACAAGACATAGCCACGAAAGAAAAAGAGAAAGAAAAAGAAAGAGAGGAACAGGGAAGGCTGGAGAAAACAACCCCCAGACCTTTGCTTCTTTTTGAAGCCATCTTTAATATTTTTCTTTTTATTTTCACACCCGTTTTCCTGGCTGGTTGGGAAATTCGGAACGGCGGGGTTTGGCTGCGGCCGCCTCTGAGGCGCTGCTCCCCCTGCTCCCCAGCCCCTCTGCAGCCCCCCCAAAATCCCTGAGCCCTTCTCCCAGCCCCGAGCCCTTCTCCCAGCCCCGAGCCCTTCTCCCAGCCCCGCTCATTGTCCTTGGCCCTGCAGGTTGGCACCGAGGCGTGGGAAGCCAAACCCAAAAGCAGCTGTGGGTGCCGAGCGGCCGCCCCGCCAGGCCCCTGCGCCCCGAACCCGCTGCCATCCCGGGGGGCAGCTGGGGATCCTCGGGGAAGAACTGGAGCGAGGGTGGATAAAAAAAAAAAAAAAAAAAAAAAAAAAGAGGAGGAAAAAAGAAAGGGGAAAACAGCCCCGTTTAAAATAAAGAGGAGGAGGAGGAGAGAGGCAAAGGGTGGTGGTGGTGGTGGTGGTGGGGGTGGGGGTGGGGGGGGGGGGTGTAAAAATCGTTAGCACTAATTATCAGGCGCAGGGACAAACGATTAATTTGCAAGTCAATTAGTCTCAGATACGTTCACGTTTCCTGTTCTCAGCCACTGAGGGGGAAAGAAAGAGGGAGACACAACTGCGGCCTTAATCCTCCTCAGAGGCGGCCATGGCGGGGCCCGCCTGCCCGTGCCAAGGCGGAGAGGGAGGGGGGCTACAGCTGGCACGGCCCTGGCGAGGGTCGGCCGTGGCCAGGACCGTTATGTGCCAGTCATTGTGCCCTCGGAGCGGCCCTGGCACCGCGCCGGGCCCGGCCCCGCCAGCCTCGGCCGGCGCCGCCTTTTGGGAGCCCCCGACGCCATTTTGTCGATGCCCAGGGCCGGCGGCGGCTCCGGTGGATTTTCCACGCTCGTGGGGCCGCAGACGGGGCTGCTCCTGCCTCCTTCCATCCCTGGCTGTCTCCTTCCTTCCCTGGCTGTCTCCTTCCATCCCTGGCTGCCTCCTTCCATCCCTGGCTGTCTCCTTCCTTCCCTGGCTGCCTCCCTCCATCCCTGGCTGCCCCTGCCAGGCCCATCCAGCTGCGGGGGCCATCGAGGGCTCGGTGGTTGAGAGCGTGGAGCGAGCTGGCAGGGCCTGCTCCGGCCCGAGGTTACGGGGACAGGCAGAGGTTTTGTCTCCACCTCAAAGCTGTCAGGGACAGGTGGAAATCCACCCCAGTCCTGTAAGAAATAAAACACAAGTTCCTGAATTCAGTGCAATGTTGTTACTGTAAAGTGCCTTTTTGGTTAGCTACGGCAGCGCTGTGGGGACAGGCAGAGGTCTTGTCAACACCTCAGAGCCATCAGGGACAGGTGGAAATCCACCCCAGTCCTGTAACAAATAAAATACAAGTTCCTGAATTCAGTGCAATGTTGTTACTCTAAAGTGCCTTTTCGGTTAGGTATGGCAGCACTGTGGGGACAGGCAGAGGTCCTGTCTCCACCTCAGAGCCATCAGGGATAGGAGGAAATCCACCCCAATCCTGTAAGAAATAAAATACAAGTTCCTGAATTCAGTGCAATGTTGTTACTCTAAAGTGCCTTTTCGGTTAGGTATGGCAGCACTGTGGGGACAGGCAGAGGTTTTGTCTCTACCTCAGAGCCATCAGGGACAGGTGGAAATCCACCCCAGTCCTGTAACAAATAAAACACAAGTTCCTGAATTCAGTGCAGTGTTGTTACTGTAAAGTGCCTTTTTGGTTAGCTACGGCAGCGCTGTGGGGACAGGCAGAGGTTTTGTCTCCACCTCAGAGCCATCAGGGCCAGGTGGAAATCGCCTCCATCCCAGCAGCTGTCGCCCCTCTGTGTGGGTCCCCAGCCTTGTACTGCCCAAAGCAGTGGGGATGAGCCCAAAGTTGCCCTCTGAGCTGCAGCAAACAACCCCCAGGCTCAGCTGAGGATGGGGCAGGAGCCCAGGAGTTGGGGGGAAGAGGCGTGGGTGGTCAGGGTGTCCCCCACCCCTAAAGCAGAGTTGTGGTTACGTGGCACCGTCGTCACTGTTTGCACCAAATCTCACAAAAACAGCACATAAAACAATAAACCAGACATTTTCTAGGGACAACTCGAGGACCCCATCAAACATCACCCACTCACGGGAAACACAGGTGTAAAACTGAAAAAAAAAAAGCTCAAAGAATGGATGAAAAGCAACAGGGAAGTGCCAGGCAGCCTCCAGCTCCATTCTGCAGGACAGGCAGCACCCAAAGACACACGGACACGCTGGGCAGTGGGCACCTGCACCTTCCCCACTCCAGCCACCCCAAACCTCAACCCCAAACCCTCCAGGAGGCTCGTGGTGCCGCTGCCCCCTGCGCCTGTGCCCGCTCCGAGCATGCCCCGCGTTCCCCCCACGCTCGGGCGCGGGGATGGATGTTTGTGTGCCTGTGGACACAACATGTCTGGGACCTGACAAAAGGCATCTGATTGACACAGAAAAGGGGGCTGACAAAAGGCCGAGCGGGGCTGGAGAGCCCTGCACAATACCGGGGCGCCGGTACCACGCGCAAGGGTTGGGGGATCCGGGCGGGCAAGGGAGAAGGGGGGGGAGCAGGGTGGGTTTTAAGGACACCTCCGCCTTTCAGGTTTTTAAAAAAATATAAATAAATAGGTTAAGAATCTTTCAGCTTCGTTTACACTTAGCCAGGGAGGTTTGTAATGCCATCCTCAGCGGTGCCAGGGACAGAGGGAGCCCGCTGTGCCAGGTGAAGCACACACCCAGAGACAATTGCAGAGGGAACCGTCCTTTGAGCAAAACGTGCTGGAGCTTTTGTAGCTCTCTGACAGGGTAAAATCCTGTCATGCATCAGGAGAGTGGCCTGAAATGTGGTTAAAATGCCCCTGGATCCCAAAGCAGCCAAGCTCCTCTCCAGAGGGGACTGCAGCCTCCTGGGCACCTGTCCCCTCCAAAGTCATCTGTCCCTCCCAAAGGCCTCCAGGGCACTGGGTGGGTGAAAAACATTGATTTTTTTTTTCTTGTCCTGGGCAGCTTGCACCTGGAGCAAGGACCCAGCTGAATACCTGGGAATACTTGCATTTTTCAAAGGAAATTTCTCAAAACTTTTTTAAAGTTTCTTTTTTAATTTTTTTTTTTTTACCCCCTGTTTTAATGAGAGAACAAAAATGTTTGAGGCTTTTTGCTCCACTGCTGGAGTGGCTTTGCTGCACGAGCAAAGGCTGAGCAGGGACAGCGAAAGACACTATTTCTCTTTAAAAAATAAAAGCTCCCCACATTTTTTATTCTTTTTCTTTAATTACAGTATGAAAATTTCAACCAGCTTCGGAATGGATGAAATGTTTTGCAGCAGATAGTCTCAAGGATTGTTTTGCAATTAAAACTGATTTAAAAACTTTTGTTCAGCCACACACCTGAGATCTCCTGAGTTTCTGTGTATGCGTGGAATAAGTACCAAAACACAAACTCCTTTTTTGATACTTTTTTTTTTCATTTAGGGGGTCAAATTTTTTAAAAAAACTTTTTTTTTTTCCAAGAGAAAATAAAAAAAAAGAGAAGACTAAGAAAATGTTTAGTTCCCAATAAAGAATCAATCCAAATTCCTAAGAATAATAGGAAATACCCTGGGATGATGCTACACAAAGGAGCTAAATTGGTTCCCACCAGCTCGGGACCCTGTAAAAGCCTTGTTAAGAATTTTTTTTTTTTTTTAATGTGGATATTTACAATTTTAATTTCAAATACGGCGTTTTATCAAAATAATTTCCAACTAAATGCAGACATTTTAGCGCATCCAAACGTTTCTTGAACACTGCTCATTCTAGAAATGAGCAAACGTTAGTGGCAAGAATAATAAAGTGGCTAAAATCCCTAATTTTTATTTTTTTTTAAAACTTCTGAAGGGGAAATGATCGCTGCCGTTTATGCCCCCAGCGAAAAAATTGGGGTTTTTTCGTTTGCTAAATCAAGAGGCAAAGTGGGAGAATTACGTTTAGTAACTGGCTTAAAACGGGATCCTGCTTGACCCGACAAATCCCGGGTAACAAGACGGCTTTGTCTGAGCGTGTGGCAGCAGAGATTTCACACTTCCTCCGGCTCCGAGCTGCGAGCAGACCCAGAAACACACGATATTCCCCAAAACTTCCCCCCTCGTGCCTTTTAGGGGAGAGAATTCCTCCTCAACGATTTTTTACAGGGGAAAAAAAAATTAAAATATGGATTGGATCAATTCAAAGAAGTTTTTTTGGGTTTTTTTTTTTTCGGGATGGAGAATTTGACGGGATGGAAAAAACGGAGAGGAGAAAAGGCAGAAAACGAAGCTGAAGTTAGGCTGGGAAGGATTGGGGAGAATTTGGGGGGTTTTGGGAACTTTCACGCTCCCCCACCCGCGGGCGGCAGCGCTCAGCCCTTCCCAGCGCCGGGGGCAGCGAATCCCACCCGGGACGGTGCGGGGAAACAAATTAAAAATAAAATAAAAATAAAATAAGAGAGAGAGAGAAAAAAAAAAAAAAAAAGAAGAAATGCCAATGAATATTTTAAACGGAGGGACTGCGGGTCGGGCTTTGAGCTCCAGCGCTGCCTCCTCCCTAAAATTCCCCTTTTTCTGCAGATTTGGGGTTTAACCCGGGCTGAAACAACTCCGCTCCTGCGAGTTCCACGCGGATCTTTTCGCCGCCTGTTCGCAAATGAATTATTTTCCCTGTCGCACCCCCATTCCCGGCTCATTTTTCCCCAAATTCCCGGTTCTGCTCCCCTTTGGGATCCCCCAAACATCCACCGAGAGAGGAAAGAGCAGACAACTTTCGTACCCTTTGTTATTTCTGTTTGTTGTGCTTGCCTCGCTCGTGGACTGGAGTTACTCCCATCAACTAATTTAATTAAAAAAAGCTTATTTTATAATCTGATTCGGGAGGGGGAAATCTCCATTTATGATTTTTATTTTTTCTCCCCCCCCCCTCCCGCCTGCTGGACGCGATGATTATTCTTGCATTTTCTAATGAAATGTAAGATTACAAATTAATTGAATTGCTTTTCCTCCCCCCACATCCACCCGCCACCCCCTTTCAGTCTGTCGTCTCTGCTAAATTTGGGGCTAATCGTAAATAAATTGCGAATATCCACAGCGAGGATGGAGGGTGGGTTTTTTTATTTTTTTTTTATTTTATTTTTTTGGTTGGTTTGGACCGAGCAAAACCCGGGGACGTGGCTGGTTGGCAGCAACTCTCGGAGAAATCCCCGCGTGGAGGGTCCCGCCGGGGCCCCTCATCCCACAGGGGAGAGAAGGGCTGGGGGAACGGCAAGAAAAAAAAACACCACGGAACAAAAAAAAAAAAAAAAAAAAAGAGGTTTGAAGGGCTGGGAGATGGAAAACGGCTCTCTTTTTTTTTTTTTTTTTTTTTCCCCTCTCTCTTTTTTTTCCTTTTTTTTCCCCCTCTCTTTTTTTCCTTTCTTTTTCTTTTTTTTTTCCCTTTTTTTCTTTTTATTTCCTTTTTTTTTTCCTTTTTTTTTTCTTTTTTTTTTTTAAAAACCCCAGGAACACGGGGATTTTAACCGATTACCCCAAAACAGACCGGAGCAGTGATCACAATGCGGGAGCAGCAGCGAAAGTTTCCCAAAACCTCCATCCAACCTCCCCCCCCGAGCTGATCCCGCAGCCGCCGGAGCCGGCGCGGTGCCCGCAGCTCCCTCCCTGCCCCGGCTCCGTCCGAACTGCAACCGCCCCCAAAAACCTCTAAAAATAAAATAATAAAATAATAAAATAAAATAATAAAATGCATTCATCTTGTGAACCGTCACTTTGTCAAGTTACAGCTGGAAATCCTGGGAATTGGTGCCTGGTTTGTGGAGTTTAAGTTTTTCCATTTGATCCTCTAAAAAAAATTAAATTGATTTTAATTTTGGTCTTGTTTTTTTTAACATACTTAATCGCAGGTCCTATATTTATAATCGTAGGGATTAAATCTGAGGTGTACTACCGTTATTATTGTTATTATTATTATTATTATTATTATTGCTACTACTACTACTACTACTATTATTTAAATCTGAGGAGTACTACCATTATTATTATTATTAAATTATTATTGATTATTATTACTACTACTATTATTATTACTACTATTATTATTATTCCTACTTTTTTTTTTTTTTTTTTTTTTTTTTTTTTACAGCACAGCTCTGTTAGCAAACACTGCACCTGGATTGTTTTTATTTTATTTTCACCAAAAATACCCCTTTGAATCTCTCAGTTTTGCTGGCTGGTGTATTCAGCCACTGCTTGATTAGACTGACTGCAAACATGGCATCAACTAGCTCGTTTTCTCTCAGATAAATAATTGCTAAATTTGATGAAATTTGTTGTTTTTCTACAGCAGAACCCATCACTGAAGCCAGTGTGAGGGTTTTGCCTCCTGGGCTGGGCACTGGTGCTCCCTATTCCCCTCCAGAGGATTTCAGATTTCTCCCTGACTCCTTCCATTGCCCTTGAGTGAACGATTTGTTCACCTTTAACCAAAAAATCAGCGTCTTCCAGGATAAAAAAAATACCTTCTAAATACATAAAATATTCTTTTTTTTTGCTGCTGCTTCCTCAGGAAGAGGCAGGACCGTCCCGTTTTCACTCCTCTCTGGCAAACAGCAAAAGTTTTGAGGCAGAACCCTTCCCCCAGCAGGGGCAGGAGGTGCCCACGGTGCCTTCCCTTCCCAGCCCCGGGGCTTTTTCCATCCCCGGGGCTTTTTCCAGGAGCTCTTGCAATTCCTGCAAAGGCTCTTTGCCCTCTCTTCCCTCTCCCTGCTTCCCATCTTCTGCTGTCACCAAGATTTTACAGAAGGGGAAAAAAAAAACAAATCAGATTTTCTGACTCCTGCAATGCCAGGCGTTTCCCAGCTCTGAAACCCCAGCCAGGGGTTTCACTATACAGAGGTTTTTAACCCCATATAAATTACACTGAATATTTGTTTGCAGAGCAAGAAAAAATGAAAAATTCTCTGCAGTGAGAAAAGTCTCAGGATCAGTTTTATTCCCTCTGAAACCACAGTGACACCCGTGGACTGTTCCTCATTTTCTGTGCACTGGACCCCTTTTTTTTTTTTTTTCCTTAATTCCCCCTCAGAAAAGAATGAAAAAGTGTCATTTAGGGAAGCGTTGGAAAGACAGCAGCTCCAAAATTTCTGGGAATTTAAATGTGGATTTTAATGTTTCTTTCAGAAAGTTTAAACTTTTTTTTTTTTAAGCAGAAAAAACCAAACCAACCCAGAAATGACTTTCAAAGCCAAGCCATGCTCTTAGCAGAGCTCAGCTGAGGGGTCACTGGTGCCCCCCCCAAATCCAGCCCCACATTTTCCCCTAAAAACAATTTTTAGAACAGCCCAGACTCAAACCCACATGCTCCCTGCCTCAGCCTGAACCTTCTTTTCCCTCTCTGCAAGGGCTGCACCCCAAGGAAAATGTTTCACCTGGTGTCCAACAGGGATTTGGGTCTGTGCAGCCCCCCAGGACAGTGCAGCCCCCTCCAGTGAGAAAACTCTCAGGATCAGTTTTATTCCCTTTGAAACCACCCAAGTTATTGCTCTCCTCGGTCTGTCCCTCATTTTCTGTGCACTGGATCCTTTTTTTTTTTTTCCCTAATTCCCCCTCAGAAAAGAAATAAAAAAATCCATTCTCATTTGGAAGAGGATGAAGTCACACGTATGTATCCTTTAACCATAGATATAAATATATAATATTAAAATTTTTTATTTTTATAATATTAAAAATTTGAGATATCAGGGGTTTAAATTTCTTTCTAACCCTGTTAATTTTGATTCAGCCTTTCCCTGTGGCGTCACCTTCTGCAGGAGCAGCCCAGGCCTGAGCCTTCCCTCTTTGCTGGTGTCACAAACAAACCCAGAGGTTTTTAGAGCCAGAGACACGAAGCAACGAGGCATTTGTGATAAATGCACCTGCCCTGGCTCTGGCACAGCACCACAGGGAGGTGTCCAAGAACAGACCCAGGTTCTGATTTCTCTGGCTGCAGCAGCTCTGGTGGGGAGGCAGCACCAAAACCACATCTGGGGGATGGATAAAACCAAAATGAACATTTACACCAAATACAGCTCTGAGCACCAAAACCCTGTCTGGGGGATGGATAAAACCAAAATGATCATTTACACCAAATACAGCTCTGAGCACCAAAACCCTGTCTGGGGGATGGATAAAGCCAAAATGATCATTTGCACCAAACACAGCTCTGAGCACCAAAACCCTGTCTGGGGGATGGATAAAACCAAAATGAACATTTACACCAAATACAGCTCTGAGCACCAAAACCCCGTCTGGGGGATGGATAAAACCAAAATGATCATTTACACCAAATACAGCTCTGAGCACCAAAACCCCGTCTGGGGGATGGATAAAACCAAAATGAACATTTGCACCAAACACAGTTCTGAGCACCAAAACCCTGTCTGGGGAATTGATAAAACCAAAATGATCATTTGCACCAAATACAGCTCTGAGCACCAAAACCCCGTCTGGGGAGTGGATAAAGCCAAAATGGTATTTTACACCAAACACAGCTCGAGCAGGGTGGTGCTCAGCTGGATCCTTCCCAGGGATCAGTTTCACATTCTCTGGAGACTTTCCCCCCTCTCCTGTTTCGGCAGCAGCTCTGGGATTTAGCACACAAGGGCTTCAGAGATCAGGGACACCCTTGGACTTGTGCAAACAGGCAGGGCCGAGGGGAGGGGACAGCACAACAGCCACCACCCCAGATCCTCAGGAGAGAGGACACCTGGCCTTGTTAAAGATCACAACCACACAGACTCCCACTCAGAAGGCTGACAATAATTGCATTTATTTCTGGGAATTTCTTTCCTTTATAGTGTTTTACAAAGAACAACCCACGTGGTGAAAAAATGGACAAACTTCTTCTATCACATTGGTCAGTCAGAGGGACATCAAGAAGAAGTCCCTCCTAGGGAAAGGAATGCAAAAAAAGGTTACAGTGAGGAAAACGTGGCTCTCATTGACAGAAAACTCTCTGGGAAAGAGTGTGGTCTGGGTTTTTGCTATTCTCCTCTGTCCCTTTTGTAGGGTCGTATTTTTCGCCTTCTGTGTTTACCTTTTTGTAATGGAGTCAGACACAATTTCATATCAAGAGCCATTTTGTTATTGTAAAATCTAGTAGTGTCTGCATTCTTTTCATAAGAAGAAAACTGTAGATGGACTGTTGGGTTGTCCAGTGTGGTTGAGGAAGAAGATTTTAATCCCCCAATCCATGGTCACTGCTGGAATTTGATAAATGTTAAAGCTGTAAATAAACCCTCCTCTTTTTCATCCTCAGGCATCACACGGTGTGTGTGTCAGTTCTTTGTGTCGTGTGTGACAAAAGAGTTTCAGAAACACCAAAACATCACAGGCAGGAACCAGGGCTACAGACACCCGTGGGCAGGATGGGTGGAGGAGTCTCTTTCTTCACACTCACCCCCCTGACTTGCCCCATAACTGGCCCCCATAACTTGCCCCCATAACTGGCCCCCATAACTTGCTGGGACACAGGTGGGAATTCCTGTGAGGGTTCCAGTGCCAAGCTGAGCAAAGGGCACCTGTAGGGTGGGATGGAGAACTGTGTGGTGACCCCCAAAACCCCAGGGCCCACCCACGACCCCCCTCCCTTGTTGTCTGGGTTTTTGCCGTTCTCCTCTGTCCCTTTTAAGGAGTTTGTAAAAGTCTTATTTTTAGCCTTCTGTGTTTTGGAGTCAGATACACTTTTGTATAAATAACCTTCTTGTTATTGTAAAATCTAGCAATGTTTACATTCTTTTCATAAGGAGGAGACTGTAGATGGACTGTTGGGTTGTCCAGTGTGGTTGGAGAAGAAGATTTTCTTCCTCCAATCCATGGTCACTGCTGGAGTTGGATAAATGTTGATTCTGTGAATAAACCTCTCTCTTTTCTGCCTCGGACACCGCACGGTGTGGGTGTGAGTTCTTTATGTCGTCTGCGACACTCCCTCATCCAAGTCAGAGGGACATCAAGGAGAAGTCCCTCCTAGGGAAAGGAATGCAAACAAAGGTTACAGTCAGGAAAACGTGGCTCTTGGTGACAAAAAACTCTCTGGGAAAAGAGTTTCAGAGAAACCCAAACATCACAGGCACCAACCAGGGCTACAGGCAGCTCTCACTGACCACCCTTGGCACATCCCAGAACCCCCCATGGAGGGGGATTGGATGCACTGGAGCCCCAGTGGAACCATTCTCCTCCCAAGCACACCGGTGCCAGCGCCCTGGCACGCAGCACCGAGAAAAGAGGGCAGCAGCTGCCAGGCAGTGACAATGACTGGGTGGGGGGGCCCGTGGGGGGCAGCTGGCTGCTGATTTACTCCTTTTTTTTTTAAAAAAAAAATCATCTTCCTTTAAATAAGGTTGTTCCAATTAACAAAGCGCCGGCCCTGGAACGGGTTTTGGAGGAGAGGAGAGGAGAGGAGAGGAGAGGAGAGGAGAGGAGAGGAGAGGAGAGGAGAGGAGAGGAGAGGAGAGGAGAGGAGAGGAGAGGAGAGGAGAGGAGAGGAGAGGAGAGGAGAGGAGAGGAGAGGAGAGGAGAGGAGAGGAGAGGAGAGGAGAGGAGAGGAGAGGAGAGGAGAGGAGCAGGCAGAGGACGTGACAGCCCCCCACACAAACAGCCTAAAAAAAGAGGAGCCCGAGCCTATTTTTATGTGTGTCTGTCTCTCGCCTGAGCTGCTCCACCAGCCCGGCACGGAGGCAGCGGGGCGGGATTTAGGATTTCACCTCCGGAGGCACCCAGCTCCTTTAGGGTGATGCTGGGGATGATTCCAGCCCCGGATCCCTTTCCTGTCCCCACTCGCTGTACCTGCAGCCACACACGACAGCCTTTTGTCTCCCAGCCCTGCCTTTTGGTGCCATTAACGTCCAGAAAATAAATGGAAAATAAACACTCTCCTCACAGCTGAACCTCCACATCCCACCCCATTAATACAACGTTGAGCTGCTGACAAATATTCCCTTTAAAAACGCCAGCACGGTTGGAAAGGGATTTGTTTTCATTTTAGGGGGAGATGGATAATTTTTTTGCCTTAATAAATGGGTTTTTTCCTCATTTACACCAGGATAGGATATTTGTGAGGGGGTCACTCGATAGCAGAGCTGTGCCACAATTTTAAACCTCAACAGCAGCTGAATTCTCTGATGCTTAACTCAAAGATTTATTAACACTTCATCATATCTAATTTATTTATATATTTATATATTTATATATTTGTATATTTATATATTTATATATATTTATATAATAATAATAATAATTATTATTATTGTTATTATTATTATTATTATCATCTTACCTAGGGAGCACAGGGAATTGCACAGCAACTGGCTGTATTTAGATCTGATCAAAATGTTTTCAACTTTTTTTTTTTTTGGATGGTGTTTTTTTCCTATATTTGTGCCAAACGCTAACTAGGACTAAGTGGATATTACACAACAACAAAAAAAAACTGGTTTACTCAAGGAGGTTTTTTTCTAGTTTAAATACAAGAAACTATTGATTTTTTTTCCTAGTTTAAATACAACTATTGATTTTTTTTTGTTTAAATACAAGAAACTACTGATTTTTTTCTTAAAAGTTTAAGAGAATTCCTGTGTTCTCTTAAAAAATTTTAACTCACATCATCCCCCTTTCTTCTCCATGCCACTTTTTTCCTGATTTTTTTTTTTTTTATTATTATTATTTTTGCAGGTGAAGGCAGGGATCTGCTGCCTCACTTGGAATCAGTTATTCCAGCAATTCCACCAATATTCCCAAACCAGCTGTAGCTGCTCTCCGTGCAGCAGAGTCCTCCCCCCTCACTAATGCAGCCAGAACGAGGGGAAATAAATGGATTTTATTGAATCATTGAGGTTGGAAAAGACCTTTAAAATCAACCCAACCATTAAAAATTAATAATCATTTGAGCTTTTATTGACAACCCCTCAGCCAGGTGAGGCTGCCCACCCTCTGCAGCGCTGGGGTGACCCAGGGATGAGGGGAAGGAGCAGCTCAGGGGGGGTTTCTGCTCTTCCAAAAGCAGCTGATGGAGCACAGGGAGGGACAGGAACTTTACTTTAAAGTTCACCGAGATTTTCAGCATAAAAAAGGTGAGAATTTTAACCCTTTAATTTCTCTCACAGCACCCTCCTGCAGGCCAAGAGCTTGGTGGGAGCAGAGCAGGGTCTGGTCCCATCACTCTGCCCATTGTGTCTGCTCATCGCTGCCACACCAGCCTGGAGTTTGGGGGTTCTTTTCTCCTGGATTTGGGGTTTTTTCCCTCGTTTTCCATCCTCTGGGAGGATGTAGGGCTGCACTGCAGTTCCAGGACCAGTGCCAGTAGAGGCTCCCAGAGCCACCTTCAGCCCTGCCTGGTGCTCAGGGCAGAGTGGGAACCTGTCACCCTGTCCTTCTAAAGTTCTTCTAAAGTTCTTCTAAAGTTCCTTCAGCCTTCTGATGTTTATATTTTTGTGATGGAGTTCCTCACACACTTTTCATGTCAGCAATATTTGTTTTGCATTCCTTTCTGGAGGAGGAGAGAACTGATGGACTCTTGGGTTGACCAGTGTGGTTGGAGAGGACAATTTCATCCTCCAATCCACGGTCACTGCTGGAATTCTATAAAAGTCAAGGTCTATAAATAAACTCTGGCTTTTTTGCCTTGGACATGTCATTCATTTGTGCCTCACTGTGACAGGAACCCGACTTGGGGCAGCCCAGCCTGTCACCCTGTTCTTCTAAAGTTCTTCTAAAGCCTTCTGATTCTGATGTTTATATTTTTGTAATGGAGTTCCTCTGTCTTCAGTTATGGAACCCAAAATGTGTGTTCTGTTTCATCTGTTAAAAGCAGCTGGGGAGATGCAGGAACACCAGGGATCTGGCTTCACCCGATTCCCAGAGGAAGACTGGACCCTCCTCACCATCCCTGGACCCTTTTCTCTCAGGATCATCTCTGCCCCAACAGAACCACATCTGCCACTCCAGGAGGATTTACTGTGGGACTGCTCCCAACCCCCTGACCAACAGGGTGTCAGGTAGTAGCTCTGACTCTGTCAGGGTTCTCCAGGATTGTTGTTTGTTTGTTTGCTTGTTTGGTTGGGTGGTTTTGTTTTCTATTACATTTGTACTGTTAATATTCCCAGTAAAGAACTGTTATTCCTATTCACAAATCTTTGCCTGAAAACCCCTTAATTGCAAAATTGTAATTTGGAGGGGGTGAGGGGTTTCCATTCTCCATTCCAAGGGAAACTCCAGCTTTCCCTGGCAGACACCTGTTTTTCCAAACCCAGACAGACCCCAAACTGGTGCAGGAATCGCAGCAACCCTTGAATCCTTCCCAGGGGCCTAACGAGCACCCCTCTGCAGTTGTGCACGAGCTGAAGCTGTTGGGGATATCACCAAGGAACAGCTTAGTGGGTGGAGCTGGCTGGACATTTTTTCTGATGGGAAATGACAATTCATCAAAAGCGAGATGTCATGCCTAAACACAGTCCATTCCCACAAAGAGCTTGTTTTGAAAGAGGAATTGTGAGGGGAGAAGCACTGAGACGAGATCAACACATTTTGCTTTGGGCTTTTCAAGAAGGAACACTGAGCTCCTTGAAAAAAAAAAATCACTTTTCATTTTAATATTTCACATTATAGAGTCTAAAGTAATTTATTTTGCAATTTCACTGTGAGAAAAAACATTGAAGTTTCATCTCTTGTTCTTCCTCAGAAGTGCAAGAAAGAGGGAAGGAGAAGGGAAAAAAAGAAAAAAACAACTTCAAGTATTGCCAATGAATTTAAAACATCCTCTTCCCCTTCCGGCTGTCTTAATGAGATCAGCCCTGAATCTATAGGAACCCCGCTCAGGAAAAAAAAATCTCATTCAAAATGTTTTCTCCACAACAACAAAAGATTAGGGATGGAAATGCCCACAGGAAAGGAGCAAGTTGGAGAGCATTTTTTATTTTTGGTGAGGGAGAGGGAGCTTTTGGCAAGGATGAGCATGAGGAGGTCCCCTGGGATGGGGGAAGGGTCCATCTGGAACCACTTGTGGTCGATGCAGCATCACAGGGAGCAGCACCAGATGAAGAGTGTGGGGGCTGCACCAAACTCCCTCCCTTCAGTGGGAGCAGCCCTGAGTCCCTTTTTGAAGCTCCAAACCTTCAGCTGATGAAATAGGAAGCTTTGGAGAAAAAGCAAAGTGCTCCTGGGTGAGGTGGAGCAGCAGCAATTCAACCTGCAGCTGCTGGAGAGGCAGCAGCTGAGCAGGGCCTGCTCCAGCTCCTCTGTTGTCTGGGTTTCTGCTGCTCTCCTCTGTCCCTTTAAGGAGTTTTGTTGGGTCTTATTTTTAGCCTTTTCTGTTTTGGAGTCAAACACAATTTTATATAAATAACCTTTTTTTGTTATTGTAAAATCTAGCAATGTTTAGATTCTTTTCATAAGGAGGAGACTGTTGATGGACTGTTGAGCTGTCCAGTGTGGTTGGAGAAGAAGATTTTCTTCCTCCAATCCATCGTTACTGCTGGAATTTGATAAATGTTAAATCTGTAAATAAACCCTCCTCTTTTCTGCCTCAGACATCACACGGTGTGGGTGTGAGTTCTTTGTCTTGTGTGTGACACTCCTCCCTTGAATGAGGGTGCCACGAGATGTGGGAGATCAACGGCAGAATTGTGCCAAGGTGTGTGATCAGGAGTCAGAGCTGGGGCTCCCCCTCCTTCCACCCAAACTGTCGCCACCTTCTCAGACCCTGCCAGGAGAATGCAGTGGGGACAAGCTGTAGCCCTGGTTGGTGCCTGTGATGTTTTGGTTTCTCTGAAACTCTTTTCCCAGAGAGTTTTCTGTCAACAAGAGACACGTTTTCCTAACTGCAACCTGTGTGTCTTGGGTTATGGAAACCAAAAATGTGTGTTCTATTTCATCTGTTGAAAGCAGCTGGGGAGGTGGGGGTTTTTTTCTTTATCTCTTGTAACTCTGAGAGGAGGGGGGCTGATGCCTTCTGATAAGGGGCCAGCTGTTCAAACCAGGTGGGGCAGTGTTTGTTATCTCTGTCACCACCCGTCCTCCCTCCAGGAGGATATCTCCTGCTAATGGGCCACTGAGGGTTATCTGCTGCTAATGGGCCACTGAGGATTATCTGCTGCTAATGGGCCATTGAGGCTCACCAGTGACAGGACACATTCCATCATCCCAGTGTGAGATGCTCCACCCAGTGGGAGGAGCCAACCATTCCCACCTGGATAAAAAACTGAGATGTAGGAACACCAGGGATCTGGTTCCACTGGATTCCTGCAGGACGATCAGACCCTTCTCACCACCCCTGGACCCTTCTCACCATCCCTGAACCCTTTTCTACAGGATCATCTCTGCTCCAACAGAACCACATCTGCCACTCCAGGAGGATTTACTGTGGGACTGCTCCCAACCCCCTGACCAACAGGGTGTCAGGTTGGAGCTCTGACTCTGTCAGGGTTTTTCCAGGATTGTTGTTTGTTTGTTTGCTTGTTTGGTTGGGTGGTTTTGTTTCCTACTACATTTGTATTGTTAATATTCCCAGTAAAGAACTGTTATTCCTATTCCCAAATCTTTGCCTGAAAGCCCCTTAATTACAAAATTATAATTTGGAGGGGGTGAGGGGTTTACATTGTCCATTCCAAGGGAAACTCCAGCTTTCCCTGGCAGATACCTGTCTTTCCAAACTAAGACACTGTGTTTACATTCCTTTCCCTAGGAGGGACTTCTTCTTGATGTCCCTCTGACTTGACCAATGTGATTGAAGAAGTTTGTCTTTCTTCCACCCATTGGATTGTTCTCTGTAAAACAGCACAAAAGGGAAGAAATTCCTGGAAATAAAGGGAGTCATTGTCACTCCACTCATTTTTTTATTCACAGACAGTGCCATGCTTCTGTTAGGCACCTCCTGAGCAGGTGGATTTTAAATGAGGTTTTCCTATTGCCAAATAATTGAACTGAAAGCTAATACGGTGTATCCCTTCTCATTTAGTGGAAGAGGTTGTCCAGGTAAAGGAGCTTCTGACTGAGTGTTTGGCTTCTTACCAATGGCAAAGAGTTTCTTAAGGGGTGTTAGCAGTTACCTTTCGAGGCTTTTTAATACAGTGAGAAATGGCATAGGCAGGAGATTGGTTTTCATGGACTTTGTCCACAATGGCTTTAAACTGTATTAATTTACTGTCCTGAAATCATCATGGGACAGTAACGACTCAGTGATCTGCAGTGGAACTCAAAAGAGATGAAATCCCCTCCTTTGTGATTCAGACCAGGAGATGCTTGGTCCTTCCCACTGACCACCCTGCACGCACCCAGTGCCAGGCAGGCCCAGGAGAAACCAAAGAACCAACCCACACCCCAACGCTTTCAGCTGCTCCTGCTTGTGGGGCATCACTTCCAGCCACAGGGAATAAAACAGAACTGCAGGGGATTGTTGTCTGGGTTTTTGCCGTTCTCCTCTGTCCCTTTTAAGGAGTTTGTAAAAGTCTTATTTTTAGCCTTCTGTGTTTTGGAGTCAGATACACTTTTATATAAATAACCTTCTTGTTATTGTAAAATCTAGCAATGTTCACATTCTTTTCATAAGGAGGAGACTGTTGATGGACTGTTGCATGGTCCAGTGTGGTTGAAGAAGGAGATTTTCTTCCTCCAATCCATGGTCACTGCTGGAGTTGGATAAATGTCAATTCGGTAAATAAAGTTCTTTTTTTCCGCCTGGGACACGGCAAGGTGTGGGTGTGAGATCTTTATGTCGTCTGCGACAGGGGATGGCCAAGCCCTGGCAGACCCCCTGCCCTGCTCCTTCTCCCTGCCCCTCTCTCCAGCGCCTGCCTGGGGGGGCAGCACTGCCTCCTGCTCCACCCCGGCAGATTTTTCCACCACCACAACGGCCCAGGCACCGATGCCAGGCACATCCCAGGCTGAAGCTGCCACCCACCCCTTTTGTCTGAGGGCATTAAAACCCCAGAAACGTTGGGGTGGTGGCGGTGGGGGGGGACCCGGGGAGGGGGGGGGGCTGTCAGCTCCTGATGAGTGGCTGCACAGCCTTCCCCGTCTGGCACCGGGTGCCCCTCTGGCCGCACAAAAATGCCATTGGCACGGCTCTGCACAAACAGCTTTTCAGCTTCTCCCGGCTGCCATAGAAACCCCCGTTCAGCTGGAAGTGTATTAAAGGGTGGCGCTGGCCCTTTGCGCTGAATTCGTCACATTGTATTCCACCAGGGGGAAAAAAAGGAAAAAAAAGAGAAGAAAGCCCACCCCCTTTGTGCCTCTGCCTTGGCTTTCTCTGTCCCAGGGTCCCTCTCCGGTTCAGTTTTGTGTTTGGGGTTGCATCTCCTGTCCCCAGCCCTGGGAAGGAGCACTTTGCCCCACCAGCTCTCACCACCAGGCCTCCTCGCACTCCAGCTCCCCAAACATCAAGGAAGCACCAAAAAGGCTCCTGGGGATGATTTTTAAAAGCAGATGGGAGAAAATGTGGGAGTGAATCCCTCCCCACTCCTCCAGCCTGCTCTTCTCTGTTGTTCCTCCCCATGGGATGGAGAGGGAGCTGCAGCCCATCGGTCCCAACAGGGGTTTTTGGGAGGCTGGGACATTTTTGGGCACACACATCTCTGTCCTTACAGAACCAGGCTGAACTGGAAGTTCCCAGCTCGAGCAGCAGCAAAAAATGCCACGGAACACACCTCAAATAGAGATGAAATTGTAGGTGAGGCACGACTTGAAGAGGAACAAACTCGATTTTCCCCAACTGCTGAGCAAGCTCACCCCCTCACCACAGGCAAGGCCCTGGCTCCAAAGCCTCTGGGAGCTGTGCAGAGCAGCTTTGCCCACCCTCCCCAGCCCAGGGGAGCCTTGGGGCAGCACAGAGGTAATTTAGTCATTTCAGGCACGAGCTGGGAGTCACCAATTCAAGCAGATTTCATGCCCTGCCACTGCCCCTATCTCTCTATCAGGGAGGCCAGCAGAGATCCTGCAGCAGCACCCGTGCTCGACCTTCAGCCTGCCCTGCACAGCCCAGCCCTTGTTCCACCACAGCAAAGACCCAGCGAGCCCCAGGACGTTCTACACTCACACCAACGAGTCAGAAACCCAACTGTGTCAGTCCAAACCCAGCACTTTGGGGTTGGAACCTGAGCTTTCACCCCCAGAAAGGGAAAACCTCCTTGTTTCTTGCGCTTTGCTCGTGTTTTTTTAACAAATTCTCCTCCGGTGTTGCCATGTCCCATTCCACCCCCCACCCACCCTCCCCATCCCAAGGATTTAATTTTGTTGGATAATTCCTCCCAAGGCTTTCCATTCCCGTGAAAAGGAATCGGTTTGGCTCAAATTGATTAGCTTTTGTTTTTAGCCAGAGCAGTCCTCAACCCTAAACTGACCTCACTCTCATTGCTTACCCAAGTGCCCACAGAGGTGCCTGAGCTGCCTCAAATCTGCCGTGAAAGCATTGCTTAAATTCAAAAAAAACCCCACCAAACCCCTAGCACCAATTTAATTTTTAAACCATTTATTTTACCTCCACTGCCAATAAAAGCAGAAAGGATCAAAGCCAAGCCCTTTTGTGGCTCGGGGTGCCCCTTCCATCAGCGCGCTTTGTTCGAAACCCCCTCAAAGAAAACTCTCATTTTGGTCAAGAGCCAATTATAAAAAATTGGGTTGGGGGGGGGGGTTTTTGCTGAGCTTTAGAGGTGCAAAATCGTCAGCACATCTGTAAAGCTACCAAATGGGCCTGCAGAGGCAGAGGGAGGGGAGGGTGTGGATGGAGGGGCTGGTGTAGTTTCTCATCTCAGGAATGAGCCCTTGTGTCCTCATCCCTCCTGCCCAGCAGCGTCTCCCCTTCCCCTGCCATCTGCAGCAGCTCCTCGGGGTTTCTTGTCTCTGACAGCTCAGCCGATCCCACCCTGGGGGTCTCCAGGTGGGGAGGAGGTTCCACCTCACCCCACCCAGCCCCACAGATCCCAGCAGCAGCTCCAGGGTTGGGTCCTCAGGAGCACAGCACGGGGGTTTCTTGCCTCTGACAGCTCAGCTGATCCCACCCCGGGGGTCTCCAGGTGGGGAGGAGGTTCCACCTCAGCCCACCCATCCCTGCAGATCCCCGGGCTGCAGGAATTGCCCGCAGCGAGCTGACAGGGGTGCAGCAGTGCTGGGCACAGAGACCCAAAGGCTCCAGCCTCGCACCGGGCAGGGGGTGCTGGGTGGCTGCCCAAGGGTCCAGCCCACACCCGGACTCGCTGCCGAGCCCCTGGTGCCCGAAATGCTTTGTTAACCTCGCCCCACAAGAATGGGGGGGCAGAGCCCGGGGTGCCCCCCCAGCTGCCCCAGGAGCCCCACTCGAGCCCATGCCGGCACATCGCCACCGTGGGGGGACCCTGCCACGCTCGTCTGGCCGCTCTCGGCCGATCTGCATCACAAAAGCCCCATTCTTGTGAACTTGGGCGACCTCCCGACCTCGCCAGCTCGGGGAGTGAATGGCTTTAGTCTGCCACGACCATCATGTCACTTTGATTAGTGCGTGAATAAACTCTCAATCCCGGGGCTGGGGTGGGGGGGGGCGGCAGGGCTGGCGGCGGCCGCCTCTGCTTGGATGGACTCGGGATCGGGCACCCGCAGCCCCGCACCCCGGGGTGGCCCCCAGCCGTCCCACCTTGGTCCCCTCTGCCAGCTGAACCGCACCACGGAGCCCCCACCCCGCCTCCCCCCACCTCACCCCAACCTCTCCCACCGCTGTCCCCTGCCCGCGGGACTTTTACACCGAGCAGAGCGGGCAAAATGAAATGTTGAAGGAAAATATTGAAGGGAAATAAATATTGAAGGGAAATAAATGCTGTCAGCCTTCCTCGTTACCTCGGTGCTCAAAACTCGGGCAAACAGCTCCCAAAGCACGGGGCAGAGCTTCCTGTGCCAGCCTTGTTGGAGCAGAGTGGGCTGGACCCACCCAAATGTCCCATCAGCAGCTGGAGGGGTTTGCAAAGGAGCCTGAAACATCAGATTCTTCCCAAATTGCCCAGGGAAAGGGCAGCCAGGGCACCCAGCTCTGCCCAGGGCAGGATCGTCTGAGCACACCGATGCTCTGGGTCTGGGTGAGGCTCAGCCACTCGCCCAGAGGAGGGATGGGTGCTGTGGGGACAGCTGGGTGCCCCAAGGGTGCTTTCAGCTCGTCCAGACCTACCAGCCATGAGCAGCTCCACGGGAACAGCCACACAACCCCCCCCCTCCACCAGCTTCACCTAAAAAAATTCGATTATCATCTGGGGGATCAAACATTCCACAAGAGCTGACAGCAAGCTTTTGGGCAGGCAGGGATTTGTGCTTTTTGGGGGGAAAACCTGCAGAATCCCATCTCCCAGGAGGTCACCTCGATGCACAAGCCAACCTTCAGTTGTGCAACCAGCCTCAAACATCTGCTTTGGAGGAAAAAGCTGAAGTCCTGCACATCCCTCCCACTACAACATCTAATAAACCTCAAAGTTGCTCAACACCCATCAAACCTGCCCCAAAATCACCGTTTTACGCCTAAAACCGCCAGACCTGCAGGAAAGGGGCGAGCCAGGCAGTAAATTAGGCCCTGCACGGAGGGTTCTACATGGGAAGCTAATGACCTTTTGTCTCTCCTGCCTGCAGACAGGGCCTCATTTGCATGGATGCAGCTGGAATAATCTCCTCCATATTTCAAGCCTGTGGCTGCATCCCCGCGTCCTCCTCCTCCTCCTCCTCCTCCGGAGAGGTTCCCCTCCCGCTGTGCCTGCCATTATCTGAGTGCAGCCACTCCAGGGCTGCCTTCAGAGCCACCTAGACACACCAGGGCAGCCCTCTGCAGCCCCACAGGAGCCTCTCTCCCCCGTGGAAGAGGAGTTTGAGGCCCCAGGAGTGGCAAAAGGGCAAAATTAAATGTTTTTTTTCGTGTCTTATTGCCCCTGTCGCGATAGGACACGAAATAAGGACAGGGACTCGTTCTCAGAAGGCTGAAGATTGACTCCAATCTCTCTTTATTCTCGAGCCACTTCCCCTTGTATACCTTTTTACAAAGAACCCACCCAAGGGGTGGAATTCTTGGACCAAGTCGGTCGACTCAGAGGGGCATCAAATAAATTCCCTCCTCTGCAGAAAACCAGGATAGTGGTACAGTAACACACCCCTTGTTTACAGAGTTGTGCTTGGGAAGAGTTTTAGAGAAATCCAAACATTGCAGGCACGAAGCATGGCTACAAAGCCCTGATGTGGTGTGGCTGGGCGTTGTTTGGGTTTTTGCTGCTCTCCTCTGTCCCTTCAAGGAGTTTTCTAAAGTCTTATTTTTTAGCCTTCTGTGTTTACCTTTTGTAAGGGAGTCAGACACAATTTTATATAAATAACCTTTTTATTACTGTAAAATCTAACCATGTTTGCATTCTTCTCATGAGGAGGAGGCTGTTGATGGATTGTTGGGTTGTCCAGTGTGGTTGAGGAGGAAGATTTTCTTCCTCCAACCCATGGTCACTGCTGGAATTCTATAAATGTCGAAACTGTAAATAAACCCTCCTCTTTTTCTGCCTGGATGTGTGTGTGTGTCAGTTCTTTGTGTCGTGTGCAACAGCTGGGGGACACCCCAAGCTGCCCACGCCTCACCTCTGGGAGCAATCCCTGGGCTCTGTGGGAGCTGCTCCAGCTCACAGCCACCCCTCTCCTGCTCTGGGGATGATCTCAGGTTTATGGACCCCAAACACTTCACCAGATCCCTCTGCTGCAAGCTGAAGTCCTGGCAGGCCCTTTATTCGGTTCTTTGAGGATAATTTTGATGCAGTTTCCAAAGGCCAGGTTAAAAAATGTCGGAAGTGGAAGATCTGGGTGTCACTGGGCCCTTCTCACCATCCCTGGACCCTTCTCACCATCCCTGGACCCTCCTCACCAGCCCTGGACCCTTCTCACCATCCCTGGACCCTCCTCACCATCCCTGGACCCTTCTCACCATCCCTGGGCCCTTCTCACCATCCCTGGACCCCTCCCTCTCAGGATCATCTCTGCCCCAACAGAACCACATCTGCCCCTCCAGGAGGATTTACTGTGGGACTGCTCCCAACCCCCTGACCAACAGGGTGTCAGGTTGTAGCTCTGACTCTGTCAGGGCTTTCCAGGATTGTTGTTTATTTGTTTGCTTGATTGGTTGGGTGGTTTTGTTTTCTACTACATTTGTGTTGTTAATATTCCCAGTAAAGAACTGTTATTCCTATTCCCAAATCTTTGCCTGAGAGCCCTTAATTACAAAATTATAATTTGGAGGGGGTGAGGGGTTTACATTCTCCATTTTAAAGGAAACTCCAGCTTTCCCTGGCAGATCCCTGTCCTTCCAAACCAAGACAGATTTTGGACAAGGTCTCTCCTCACCTCTCCCTCCTCACACTGATCCTCCTCAGAGCTGCTTTAGCAGCCCAGGGGGAAGCTGTGACCCTGGCTGGATGCTGACTGGGGCCAAAGCAACGTCCACAAACCCAACGCCCACTCGAGGTGGAGGGCAGCCAGGTGATTTCATGGGCAGGGGACACCTCACCCAGCAGAATCACTGGCAGTTCTTGGCCTCACCCACCCGTGTTGTCTGGGTTTTTGCTGTTCTCCTCTGTCCCCTTTAAGGAGTTTGTAAAAGTCTCATTTTCAGCCTTCTGTGTTTTGGAGTCAGATACACTTTTATATAAATAACCTTCTTGTTATTGTAAAATCTAGCAATGTTTACATTCTTTTCATAAGGAGGAGACTGCTGATGGACTGTTGGGTTGTCCAGTGTGGTTGGAGAAGAAGATTTTCTTCCTCCAATCCACGGTCACTGCTGGAGTTGGATAAATGCTGATTCTGTAAATAAACTTCTCTCTTTTCCACCTGGGACGTGGCAAGGTGTGGGTGTGAGTTCTTTATGTCCAGAGTGACACTCCTGCCCCAGAGAAGGATCAGCCCCAGCTCAGAGCAACCCCTGGAAATGCAACCCCTGGAAATGCAACCCCTGAAAATGCAAGCCCTGGAAATGCAAGCCCTGGAAATGCAAGCCCTGGAAATACAACCCCTGGAAATGCAACTCCTGGAAATGCAACTCCTGGAAATGCAAGCCCTGGAAATGCAACCCCTGGAAATGCAACTCCTGGAAATGCAACTCCTGGAAATGCAAGCCCTGGAAATGCAACCCCTGGAAATGCAACCCCTGGAGCACCCTCCGTGCCAGGAACACCAGCACCGGTGTCTCCCCACTCCTTTCCAGCAATGAAGATAAAATCTCTCCCGTTTAGGCCGAGGGCTCGGCCCCTCTCCTGCCCCAGCCCCGGGCACGGAGCCTCCTCTAACACAATGACTCCTCCCGTCCCCGCCGCGGCAAACACAAACCCTCAGACAGAGGCAGAGCTGTCAATCCGGCCCCGATCTCTCAAAAGATTGATTAAGGACAAAAAAAAAAAAAAAAAAAAAAAAAAGAAAGAAAAAGAAAAAAAAAAAAGAAAAAAAAACAAACAAAAGAGAAAAGAGAACTTATGGGCATGAGCTGAGAGGCGGGGAAAGAGGGGAGGGGAAACGAGCCGGGCCAAGTTAAAATTCCGACAGAGAAGTTGCAGCTGAACTATAGAGTCTAGACAAGCATTCACAGCCCCGGCCCCGATTGTTACAGAGCCTCTATTGTCTTAATTAACCATTTTAGCCGCAATAGGAGCAGACAAACCTTTTCTTCTCCGTCCTACCCCTCCTCTGCTGCACACTCATGCAGACAAACACCACCAAGTCAAGTGCTTTGATTTAAAAAAAAAAAACAAAAAAACCCCCTCGGCATATCCACACACACACCTTCTTTCGGGGCAGAGCTTTTTTTTTTTGCGAGGTTGGTTGAGAAAATCACTCGCCAAACAAGCAAAGGGGAGAGGGGCGAGCTGGAGGTGGGGGGAAAAAAAAAAAAGAAATGCAAATCCTGACGCAACGTGAATGGGAACAAATGGGTTGATTCTTTTAATCTCCTAATGTGCTTAATAAAGCATTATTGCGATGCAAATTTTATTTTAATGCTGTACATATTTTATTTGACGTGCTGGTAATTTTAGCTGGCCGAACAATCGGTCGCTTTGTTTTACTGAGTTATTTCTGGTTTGGGGGGGAATATTTTTGAGGGCATGGCGGGACCTCTGCCAACAAATACCCCCTGGGAATCTCTGCAGCACTCTCTTCAGAGGCTTAAGCTAAATAAATAAATAAATAAATAAATAAATAGATAAGAGGGCCAAATTCTCCTCTCGTGACCCTGATCGAAATGCAGGAGCAATGCAGGAGCACATCTTGAGGGCTCTCTGAACCCTCACGAGCTCCACAAGCACTTTCCACTCATCCCGGCCCCATCCCATCCCATCCCATCCCCATCCCATCCCATCCCATCCCATCCCATCCCATCCCATCCCATCCCATCCCATCCCATCCCCATCCCCATCCCCATCCCCATCCCCACTCATTTTAATGGGTTTAGTGGGAAAAGCCTGACCAGCAAAAGGTTTTTCCCTTTTGGAACCTCTGGAAAGGACACCAGCGTGCCCCAGGTGCCCAGGGAAGGGACACAGAGCCCTGCTGGTCCTGGGGTGCTCCAGCCCAAACCAAAGGCAGGGAGGAGCCTTCCATTCCTGAATCCAGCCTTCTCTGGGGTGGATTTGGGATTTGTCTGCTGGTGAGGGTGACTGCCCCCTTCAGAAAGGGCTTTGCACCGGGCATTCCCAGCCCCACGGTGTTAATTATTAATTAACTGTTATTGACATTGTCCCTCTCCCACCACAAACCAAATCTCTGCAGAGACACTGAAGAAATCCCCTGAAAGGAATCTGGGGGCTGCAAACACTTGGAGAGCCAACCTCGCCTTGAACGGGGGGAATCTGCCTCCTTTCACCCACGGTGTCGAGTTACAAACCTGATTGCCGAAGAAAGAAATTAGTGACAATTATAATCATCGTGCTGGGCTGCAGCTCTCTAATAGAAAACTGTCACTTTGGAGGATAAATACAGCTCAGGAGCTCTGTGTGTCTGTGTGTGTGTGTGCAAGCCTGGGAGCACTCCTGAGTCCACTCAGAATGGGGCTTTTTTTGGGACAGCTGAGCCTGAAACAGCTTCCCACACGTCAGAAGAACTTTATATTTTATAGAAGGAAGGAGGTTTTCGCAGTGAGGGTGGTGAGGCTCTCCACAGGTTGCCCAGAGAAGGACCCTGCAAGCGTCCAAGACCAGGTTGGAGGGGGCTTGGAGCAACCTGGGATAGTGGAGGAATGAATGGGGTGGGGTTTAAGGCACCTTCCAACCCACCCCATTCCATGATTTCCTGTGGATGGTTTTTCATCCCCATGAGATGGGCTGCAGGTCAGGCAAAAATCACACCGAGCACTTCGGGGGGCACAAGGTACAGGTGGAGAAGCACAGGAAAAGGAGACAAAAGCACTTGTGGGGTCCCCATGGCAGAGCCTGCAAGCCCTCCCCACGTCACCAAATTCCTCCTGCCACAGCGTCTCCCCAGGACAGGCCAAAGCACAGCTCAGATGGTGGGGGCAGGAGAGAGAAGGGTTTCAAACCTTTTTACAAAGAGCTTGGGTGCAGGGGGACAATTCCTTGCTGCAAGCCTGGAAACCCAGACCCCAAATCCGTGTGGCAGATTTGGGAGCAGTCAGGAAGCTCTTCCTGTCCTCCAGGTGCCTTTGCAGCAGAAGGTGTGGAAAGCAGAGGCACAAAGGGGGTCAGTGCTGGTCCCCTCACTCCGAGGAGCTGGGATCCCTCCTCAGCCCACTGCAGCAGCTCAGAGATGCCTCAGGAAGCCTTTCAGTGCCTGAGCACCAGCAGGGAATGGCTGCAGGAAGGATTAAGGAGGATTAACGTGGTCCAGGAGCTACTTCCAAGAGATTTGCCACGTTGGAGAAATCCGGGCTGCAGTGCAGGAGGGCCAGGCAGGGACCCTTGCCCTCGCTGAAGGAGCAGGGAGCTTGAGAGCCAAAAGAGATCCAAAACACATCCTGCCCTGTAACTCTCCAGACCTGCCACAGCTGTTCAAACCCTCTGAGCTGCCACCAGTGTGGTTGGTGCCTGAGATGTTTGGGTTTCTCTGAAACTCTTTTCCCAGAGAGTTTTCTGTCAACAAGAGCCACGTTTTCCTCACTGTAACCTTTGTTTGCATTCCTTTCCCTAGGAGGGACTTCTTGATGTCCCTCTGCCTTGACCAATGCGATTGGAGAAGTTTGTCTTTCTCCCACCCATTGGGTTGTTCTTTGTAGAATGGTACAAAAGGGAAGAAATTCCCCCCAAAAAAGGGAGTCATTCTCAGCCTTCTGAGTCGGGGTCTGTGTCATTGTGGTCATTAGTGAGCCCAGGATGCAGAGCAGCATTTCTGGGAGGGAAAAACCCAAATCTGTCTGCCCATGTTCACAGCCAGGTCTGTGACCTCCTGAATCCCCACACACTTCATTCCCACAGGAACAAGGCCCACAGAGACCCCTCACTGAGCCCTGCTGGGAGGCCTGGGGGGCACCACCCCAAAGGTGTGAGCTGGGCCTCCAGCCACCCCACAAAGGGCTGCTGCTGGCACCTCCCTTCCCAGCCACGCCACCTTCTCTACACCCCTCCAACCACAGCAAAAGAAATTTCTTGGAGGTCTTCCAGAACTGGAAATCCTACAGAAATGATTGGGGTCACCAGCACCCCCAGTAAAACCTTTAACACCATCCTCAACACCAGGCAGAGCTGTGAGCTTCAGTGCAGGACAGGCCAAGGTGTGGACACCCAACCATGGCCTGGACACCCACCACGGCATGGACACCCACCACAGACTGGACACCCACCATGGCATGGACACCCACCACGGCATGGACACTCACCATGGCATGGACACCCCACCACAGACTGGACACCCACCACAGCATGGACACCCACCACGGCATGGACACCCACCACAGCATGGACACCCACCACGGCATGGACACCCAACCATGGCCTGGACACCCACCACAGACTGGATACCAACCACGGCATGGACACCCACCACAGACTGGACACCCACCATGGCCTGGACACCCACCACGGCATGGACACCCACCACGGCATGGACACCCACCATGGCATGGACACCCACCACAGACTGGATACCAACCACAGCATGGACACCCACCATGGCATGGACACCCACCACGGCATGGACACCCACCACAGACTGGACACCCACCACAGACTGGATACCAACCACGGCATGGACACCCACCACAGACTGGACACCCACCATGGCCTGGACACCCACCACGGCATGGAGACCAACCACAGCATGGACACCCACCATATCAGGGACACCCACCACGGCATGGACACCCCACCACGGCATGGACACCCCACCACGGCATGGACACCCCACCACAGCATGGACACATGTCCCATGTGTACACAAACCATCTCATGTGAGCTCCATCCAACACGTGCACGCTTGGCCATGTTCGTGCTCCCTCCATGACGTTCTCCAGCCACCAGGAGCCTCCTCCAGCCATTACACATGTTCCAACCCTCACATGCACGCTCCATCCATCACCTGCATACCCTGCCAATCACAACCATACTCCAACCATCACATGAATCCTGCAACCATCACGTGCATCCTGCAGCCATCACATGCATCCTGCAACCATCATGTGCATCCTCCAACCATCAAATGAATTCTGGAACCATCATGTGCATCCTGCAACCATCACGTGCATCCTCCAGCCATTACATGCATCCTGCAACCATCATGTGCATCCTGCAACCTTCATGTGCATCCTGCAACCATCACGTGCATCCTCCAGCCATCACATGCATCCTGCAGCCATCTGGGCCTGGCTCAGGGAGGGCACAGACAAATCCTGTGCCCCGGGGAGGGGCTGGAGGGCCCCAGGGGATGGCAGGGCTGCTGCTGGCCCTGCCCGGCGCAGGAGATGTTTCATCTTTGTTCGAGCCTCCAGGCGTGCTCTTAATGTTACCCCTCTAATAATAATATTTCATCTGCCTTATCTGATTAGGTTAGGCTCATTTGATTTTTGCAAAACACCTTTAATCACCTCGCAAATTCCCCATCATTACAAGCAGAGCCACCACAAACATTATCGGCAATCTGAGTTTTATTTTCAGTAATTTTTTTTTTTTCATATGCAAGAAAGACAGTTGTAAAAAAAAAAATAGTTTTAAAAATATGAACAAGACAGAGGCTGAGAAAACATTAACAAGGCCCTATGCTTTCTGCTAAAGTGCCTTCATTTCATTATCATTAAATTTGCCTAGTAATTAGATTTCAGTGCATGAATATTTTAATAAAATGTAACAGACAGGCTGTCAAAAAAAAGCACGACAACATCAATTCGATAATTTTTTAGACAGAGACGTTCATAAGCAATTAACACAGATTTCCTGGGGTTGGAGACTCTTTTTCTTTCTTTTTCTTCTTTTATTTATTTTTCTTTTAATTTTTCCTGTTCTTCCAGCCTCACGTTCTTCACCTGAAATGAAAAGAAAAACAAAATCGCTGTAAACATCAGCACTTTCTGCCATTTTCCCCCGTTTGCTAACACGATTTCAGTGCCATTTCCCCCTCGCTTAGCATGCTCCAGCACTCCTCCCCCCCGCTCTCCCACCCCAGCCTTGCTAAACACGGGCAGGCACAAGGTTGGGTCATCCATCAGACCTCCCCACTCCTGCAGGACCAGATTAAATTAAGGTTGCACGAAGCCTCCGTCTTGATCTTCAGGCATTTCTGCTGAAAACAGTGATTTTGATCACTATTTGCATAATGCGCAGTTACGTATTCACCGGCTCCCTAATTACACGATCCGTGTTCGACACCGCTCCAGACGCGGGGAGGCTTGTGCGGGGCATACCAAACCACTGCCGGCGGCGTTTCCTGCTCCTGCTCCGGCTCCAGGTGAGCCCGGGGTGCTCCATCCCCTCCCCAGGGCTCCTCCCTGCCACCGGACCGCGGCCCCTTTTTGCCCTTCCCACCTCGTTTTTGGGGGATGCGTGGAGAGGGATGCCGGTCCCTGCCCTGCAGCTGCCAAATCAGAGCCACTGCCCTCCCGTTTTCACCCTCTGGGATGCCTACAAGCCTCTCTCTTGCTCATCCTGCATCAAAAGTCTCAGTTTCCCCTTTTTTTTTATCTCCTCAGCAGTCCCAGAAGAACCTCAGGTGCCAGAAGGAAATCCAGCCAGGGGCTGTTTGCTGGGGTGATTCAAGATCTGAGCTTGGGAGTTGCACGGGGGAGTTTTAGTCCCTGCCTGGAACCAGCACAGACCCCAGACCCTGTTTTTCACGTGATTGATGCAATGCCACATGAAAAAATCATTTTCCACGTGATGGATGCAATGCCACATGAAAAAAATCATTTTCCACGTGATGGATGCAATGCCACTGACCCCACGGAGATGCCCAGAAAGGAGCTGGTTGCTCACCACTTGCAGGGGGCAAGTTCCCACTCCCTCCTGAGCTCCTCCTTTGGAAAACAGGGATTTTCACAGAACCATGGGATGGTTTTGATTGGGAGGGCCCTCAAAGCTCATCTCCTTCCACCCCCTGCCAGGCTGAGCCAGGGTGCTCCAAGCCCTGTCCAACCTGGCCCTGGACACTTCCAGGGATGGGACAGCCAGAATCTGTTTAATTTCAGACACAGCTTTCCCAAGTTCCCGTGTCTAGTACCAAATCAGGCCCAACACCTGAAATACTCTGAAGACAACTCTGCACAGCTCCAGCCCTGGCTTCAGTGGAGCCCTTGGAACGCTGACAGAGCAGCCAGACTCTGGTGTGTGCTCTTCCAAGAGCAACACCTCCCAGTGAGCCCCACCTGGGTCAGCTCACCTGCAGACAGGAAAATCACCTTTCCAGGTATTAAAGAGCATGAGCCAGTGCTATGAGAAGACAAAAAAACCCAAACCCCAATTATTTCACCTAAACATAGGTGGATGTTTAAAACCCATGCCTGTGTTTTTTTTTTTATTATTATTGTTATCATCTCAATCATCGTCTCTGGCAAATTAAGAATACACAAAACAGCCACACAGAAAGAAAATCCTGGACCTCAACCCCACCTGGGTCAGCTCACCTGCAGACAGGAAGCCAAAATCACCTTTTCAGGTATTTAAAGAGCATGAGCCAGCTCAATAAACAAAACCCCAAACCCCAATTATTCAACCTAAACATAGGCGGACGTTTAAAACCCACATCTGTGTTATTTTTTTTATTATTGTTATCACCTTGATCATCGTCTCTGGCAAATTAGGAATACACAAAACAGCCACACAGAAAGAAAATCCTGGACCTCAGCTCAGGTCATGCCTCCCTAAAATCTCCTTTGCGAGGTTTTATCGGCAAGAGCAGGGAGTAGAAGCAGTTGGTACAAGCAGCTGAAAGACCAAATCAAAAGCATGTGAGCAGATTAAAGAACCAATCTCTCCGTTTGATGCAGAGGAAATCCCACTAATTATAAAGAAGGGGCTTATTTCCTGGAGTCACTCTGTTTGAAGTCATCAAAACTAGTAATACTTAATTACTCTACTTTATGGAATATATAACACCCAGGCCCCCTCGCCACTCAGCAGCCCACTGCTGCCAGGGCAGGCTCTGGCTTTCCAGGGGGCTCTGGTGATGTTCCTCCTCTCCCTCTGCCCTTATTTATTCAAATGAAGCCCTTAACAGCCCTCACGCCAGCCTGCGGGGAAGCATTTAAATGTGCTGTAAAAGGAGGTTATAATGAAAAAACAAAACAAAAACACAAAAAACAAAAAACAAAACCAACCAGGAGTGATTTAGCCCTGTGAGTTACCTGGCTGTGACTGAAACGTGTGTGCCAGCAGAGTCCTGCAGAATTCAGGTATTGAGGATTAAACCAGGCTGAAGGTGTTTGCCTGGTCCTAATCCTTGAGAAGGGAAGGGAACAGGCAGGGGTGTCAGTGCCTCTGGACCTTGCTGAGCCACCTTTGAAGGCCCAAGAGCTGCCAGCTGCTGGTTGATGGGCACGTCCAGAGGACATCCATGGGGAGGTGAAAAAGCACAGCCAGGTGTCTTGGGGAAGTGATAAAGAGGCACAGGGTCTTCTCAGAACTGCTATGAAGGTATCTAAAGCGGGGAACTCCCTGATTGTCCTCATCTCTCCAGCTGGCCTTAGGGTGAATCTGGTCAGGATGTGCTTTGCTCAACGGCCAACCACCCCCAGCCTCCTCAAACACCACGAGTTTCTGCTGCTGGATGATTCACCCAGATGGAGGGGAATCACAGATTCCATTACAAAGTGGCAAAAATCCTATTTTTACAAACCTTGGAAAATGTGACCCGAGAGGCTGATGCAGGGAAAAGCAAGTCAGTTCCTTTTCTGCTGCTCCTGGTGTGGTCTCAAGAGGATCTGAGGATCCCCAAGTGCATCCCTGGCCCCGGTGCTGCTCCCAGGACCTGAGTCTTCAAGCAAAGGCTTTCCTGGTAGGGGAGCAAAACCCATGGGATCAAAGCCCTTCCCAGGATACCACGAGGATCCCAAAACTCTTCTAAAGGCAAACTCCAGGGAGCAGTTGTGGTGAAGAGCTGCCCATTTCCATGGCTGGGGAGCACCAGGACAACCCAGGTGTTGGGTTTGACTTGCTCAGGTCTGGCTGGTTCTGAGACTTTTTTTTTTCAAATTGCTCTTTTTCCAGCTAAGCAGGGGAGGGACAGGAGCACAGCTCTTCCTCCATCACCACCTGCAAGCAGCCACCATTACCAGTGGCAATAATGGATCTCCTGCGCCATCCTGGAGCTTCTCCCCAATAATAGAATCCAGCTGGTGGAGCCCATGGAGATGTGGAGGCATGTGCCTCTGTTTGAAATCCATGGCATCAGGAATGTCCCAGGAATGCTGCTTTGGAGTCATGAGGCCTCACAGCCAGGAGCTGTGGGTGAAAAGGGTTTGTTTCCCCTAAGACAGAAAAGGAAAGAAATCTGCTAAGCCTAGGTTTGACCTGACTAGGACATGCAGCTGGGCTCCAGACTAGCTCAGCTGGCCTGAAAAAATCCCTTTTAAGATGTCTGAGCCTCGTAGAAGCCCCAAGCAGAGCGTGTCTCTGCAAAAACCCTGCTGCCTGCATGAGGCCCCTTGCAATTCTGCTGCTGGTGGGAGAAGAGGTGGGTGCTGAGCAGCCTCCACAGGGCAGGGAACATCATCTGCTGCTCCCCCTGCTCTCGGCTGTGCCCTGCCTTGGTGGAGGGCAGGCTCCTGGCACTGCTGGGCTCTGTGGGAGGGTGGGAGTGCATTGAGGCACCCACACAGATCTGGGGGATGAGGGCTCCGTGTCCAGCCTGGTCTCCCTGGCCCTACCAGGACTTTCCCTGCTCGGTGCTCTCCTTCCTTCCCACCTGGAAGGGCACAGCTCAGAGCTGCCTTTGCTCTGCCTTTTACACGCTTGGGGGGCACGAATCAAAATATTTCCCCGAGCAGCACAAGAGAATTCCAGCATTTCACCCACTGATGGGTGATGGGGATAGTTCAAGCAGGACCTGAAATAAAACTCTCACATTTCAGTCCCTCTGGAACTGAGAAACACCCACGACGAGCCTATAGCTGATTTTTTTTTTTTTTTTTGCCTCATTTCTTCAGCTCTAAGATATCAAAGGAGAAAAAGGATCCGCTGCAAGGCAAATGTCCCCATCTTTGCTGGCTGGCAAGAGACCAGCCAGGAAGGAGCTGATATCCAAAGAGGCTTTCTAGGGCTGGACATCACGTCCTCCCCTGTGATCTGCCATGGCAGCAGCGAGGAGCAGACCCAGATTGCTCAGGCCTGGGACTCAGCCTTGCATCTCCACCCCAGCCATGAGGGGGATGACCTGCTGCGGGTGGGAAGGAGCCTGGGCTGCATCCCTCTGGGCAGCAGGGTGGGTTTAACCCCCCCTGGTCCTAACCCTGTCCTAGGTCAGGTCTCTGAGCTGTTCTAACAGCAGAGCACAAACTAAACTTGGGGGGCTGCTGCTTTGCACTCTGCCCTGAGCCCACGGACCCTTTTCCCCTACAACCTCAGAATGTGGGTCAGGCAGAGCTGGGTTCTGTGCCTGACAAACAAACACACCCACAAGACCCAAACCTTCCCGCAAGAGAAGGACGAGGGCTGAAACGCCCTGCTCAGAGGGGTGTGGAAGGGGGTCCTGCTCTCCTGCTGCCTCTCCCGGGAGGACGGGGTGGGCTGGTCCCCGCTGCCATCGCGGAGCGAGGACCTCGCCGCAGCCCCGGCTGAGGTCTGTTTGTCACTTTTCCTTCATTATTTGCAGTTTGTACACAGGCGTCATTAGGGATTCATTCGGTTTCCCTAGCAGCAGGCATTAGTCTGGCTTCCCTTTCCCCCTTCCCTCGCCAGCGCCCTTTATTTTTAGTGTCTTATTTACAGTTTGACAGAGTAACTGTAACCCTTGCAAGCTACTCCAGCGGCTTTAATCGGGGGAATAATGAGTCCTGTCTGGCGATGAATAGAATTTAGGGGACAGATTGTTCCACACTCGCCCGGTGGGGTAATTTATTTATGTGCGCACTTGTCAGGAGGAGAAAGGGACGGGGGGATCTGTATGCACCGAGGACATTGCCGGCGCTGAAAAGGGGAAGGGAGAATGGAGCCCAAACCGCCCCAGATCCCGCTGCCCCCCGCACCCCGCCCCTCCGGCAGCTGAATGCCTCCGGTGGCCGTGAACTTGGATGGGCCGAAAAGCCCCATTCCCAGGCCCTCGGCACGTCGGGCTGGCTGGGGCTGCGGGGCTGCGGGGCTCCAGATGGGTCCGGGCCGCTGCGGGCAGCCCTCCCCGGCACTGCCCCGCATAGCCGCGGCACGGGGAGCAGCCCCATAGCAACCGTACAGTAGCGGGAGCACAGCGGGGGTCTGGGAAGAGAGGCGAAGCCCTCGGAAAAATACAGGATGGGTCCAGACAATGGCTCGCTCTCTCTCTCTCTCTCTCTCTCTCATATCATAAATTACACGGCAGCCACAAAAAAAAAAAAAAAAAGCAGCAAACGGATCCTGCCCTCTCTTTTCCCCCCGCTCCCACAGCCCTGGACGCCGCTGGGCATCCCCCAGGCATGGGGAGAGCGGCGGCACCGGGGGTTTCCGAAAGGAGGGAGGTGGAGGAGTTGCACCTCCCTGCCCACGGCGTCCCCTTGGCCCTCTCGCTGTCCCCTCTAAGCACGTTTCCTTTGCCCCGCAGCTTTTCTGCCTCCCCTGAGCACCACCACCTCAGCACCAGAGCTGCCTGTTGCACCACAACTGTGGTCCTTCAGCCAGGATCAGAGAGAAAGCAGCTCCTGGTCCAGAAGCAGGACGGTTTCTCCTTTTACTCTTGAGGGGAAAGTCCCTTTCCTCCCTTTTTCTTCTCCCTGGCTCAAGGCTGGGAGCGTTTTGCACCTTAGAGCCAAGGGCAGCAAGGTCTCAGCTCAGGGTCTTCCAGGAGGTGCTTGGAGCTGGACCAGGCCACCCCTGGACTCCTGTGCAGAGCAGGACAGGGGGATCCACCAAGCTCCAAGGTGGCCTCAGCCAGGAGATGGTCCCAGAAGGGATCCACCTTGCAGGGGCACTGGGAAGAGTCAGCACAGGTGTGCAGGGGGTCCCTTTGCACCCCCAAACTGCAGCACCAGGCTAAAGGAGGGGGAGCTCAGGCTGCTCAGCCCCCTCAGACACGGAGCTGCTCCTGCTCCACCTGAGTTTGCTGCTGGTGTCCCTTCAACCTCTCCCTGCTTGGCCCAGCTCCCACCCACACTTGGCAACTTCCCTTTAGGAAACAGCCTCAAAGGTGGTGCAGAATTACATTTTCTACCTGAGTGTGGCACCAGGACACTCCTGCTCTGGCAGCACCCTGTTCACCATTCTGGCTGCAGGGGATTTGCCTTCACTGCTCTGTCAGCAGAGGCAGGAATGAAACACCCACAGCCACAGAATGATTCCCGTTGCCACAACGGTGCAGAGCATCCTCCTGCTCCTGGAGTTTTACCAGTTTGCCCATTGTGCTGGGAGAGAACTGGGTGAGCCCCATGACTCTGAGTGCAAGCAATCACCCAGACACACCTCACCCAGCCTGGGTTGCCCTTGCAGGTGGGGGAGCCACAAGGACCACGGGTTCTGGCTGTTCCTGGACTGTTCCTTCCACGGTTTGAAGTCCTGGTGTGGACTTCAAACCCTGGAAGCAGCAAGTTCGTGGGCAGCCTAGAGGAATAAACCAGGCAGAGAGCGCAGACATCAGAGCTCCAGGCCATGGAGCAGAGAAGAACAAGGCTTCTCTGGCTGGAGTAGAACTCGTGGGATGATCCTGGGATTTTGTCACCACAGCCTGGGCCAAAGCAGCAGTGGCTGCTTTGGAGCAAAGATCTGACCAAGGGTGCTACTGCTGGAGAGAGCCCCCAGGCAGCACAAGCACCTGAGATGCACGTGGGGCTCTGGCAAGATGGGGACAGTGTCTGCACAGACCCCCAGGCAGGACCTCACCCCAGGGACCCTGCGCCAGCCCCCGGCCAAGGGATGCTCCAGCCCAGAGCTGATTTCAGGGCAGACCTTCCTTCCCCTCGGCAGAAGTGCTGAAACCTCTCCTTGCTCAGCCGAGCTCAGGGCGAGACGAGAGTCTTGCGCACAATTAAAAAATAACGCGAGGAGATGTCTTTGCACCGGGAAGGTGTCTCTGCCCTGCCGAGCGCTTTGGTGGGTGCACAGCTCAGCCCCGGGGTCGGGGCAGCCCCTGCCCCGCTCCGTTCTGCCGGGGGAGCGGCGCGGTGCCGGTCCCAGCGAAACCTGCCGCGCCTGGGGAGGGGGAACCTCCTCGCGGGTACAATGACTGTCTATTCTGCTGATCACAAGCCTAATCCTCTTTGGTTTTTAATTGGCATTTGGGCTAAGCTGATTTAAACCTCTTCACCTTGTTGGGTCCCCCCTCCTCACTTCTTTCTTTCCTTTTTTTTTTTTTTTTCCTTTTTTTTTTTTTTTTTACCAAATAACAACGCTGCCATCACCAAGTCCCCGGCACAATGACAGCTTTGTGCAAGGGCGAGAGGAGAGGAAAGGGAAAGGGAGGGAGAGGGGGGAGAAGGGAAATGCGCCGAGCACACTCGGAAACAATGCGGAGTTTGTGATTTCAGACTTGACCACTGGCAAAGGAGCCGCCTCAGCTGCGCCTCGATAATAAAGGCACTGTCCCTTCCCAACACCTCTGCCCCTGCCCGTCACCTCCACCTCGCTCTGGGCTCTACCTGCCGTCCCCATCCCTCAGCGGGACCCACCCCGGTGGGAGCACAGCCTCAGGCTCACCGGTGAGAGGGAAACGTGCAGTGGTGGGGTGGGGATGTCCCGGTGTCCTCTGCACCCTGTCCGTGCCTGGGTGGCTGCTGTGTCCCCACGTTGAGGTCTGGTGCTGGTCAGCAGCCCTGGTCAGCCTGGAGAGGTGCTGGTGTCGTTCAGGATCCACACCGTGCTGCAGGGTTTGCCAGCAGGAGCAGGGAGAGGAGGAGGCTGATGTGGGATCAGAGGGTCCCTCAAGACAAGGTTCTGCCGGCAGCTCCTCGTGGCTTTTGGAGGGTGGGGTTTTTCTACATAACCCTCACTCCTGATTCATGCAGTAATGAGCCAATCTGAGCTAAAACACAACAGAAACACATTTATTATCTGCTGTCCATTTAACAGGCAACCCCCCCTCCCCAAAGAACCCCAGAGGAACCCTTTGTTCCTGTGGATGAGACAGACACCTCTCCCAGGGCTTGGGCTTTATGAGTTAACAACCCACAAAACAAAAAAGATGTTAAACACAGAAAAAAAACCAGGTGGTTCAGACTTTGGGCCAAGTGGTCAGCAAGGAAGGTGCTGGTGACCACGGAGATTTTTGGCTCCTCTTTTTCCCCACCACGTGGTCACCACGAGCTCTCACCAGTGTCCAAGCACTTGCCATGGAGACACTCAGCCCAGCCCAGCAGCCTGATGGTGCCAGACCCAGTGTAAGAGCTTAGGGAAAAGTCTTTTTTTAAAAAAATTCAAAATTCTAAAAATCTGCTTACCAGGGTATTTCCAGTGAGCTCTCACCTGGGCCAGAGACCTACAATTCATCAGCCAGAAACTGAGCAGCACTTAGGGTGAACCCTGGCAAGAGAGAGAGAAGAGGATGTTGAATGTCAGACCCACATTCCCTGGCTGGATTACACCAGGACGGGGAGATCACAGCCACACTTCTGAAATGGGAATGAGGAAGAGAGAATTCATCTGGAAAACTCTCAGCATCTTTGAAACCGGGCTGGTTTCCTAGCTTGAGATGCCTCTGTGGGGCCTCAGCCTTGCAGGGAGCAAGAGGAGCCCGGGTCTGCTCTGGGGCAGTTTGAAATGGGGAAGAGCTGTCATTGCACCCTGTCCCTGTCCCTGCCTAGTGCCAGCCAGCATCTGCCTGCAGTTGTGTAGAAAAACCAACTCCAAGTACTCAAAAGCCACAAGCAGGACCGAAAACTCTAAATCTGAGACAAAAAACCCCACCTTCTTTATTCTTTGTCTTGCAGGGAGCTGTGTTCTCCACTCTCCAGCCCTGCCCAGGCCAGTGACTGCTCCCTGAGCACCCTGAGGCCTGGGGGGTTTATCCTGGTGGCTGCCTGAGCCCTTTGCTGAGCACAGGGACACCCATCACCAGCAAGAACCTCACTGAGGGAAGAGCCTTGGGTCCAAGGAGGAGCCTGACCCTGTGACTGCCACCCTCAGTGCAGCAGGAACCGAGTGGCAAAGCTCCAGCACCGTTCATCCCTGCTTGGAAATACCCAAACTGAGCAGCCTTTGGGTGCTTTGGAGTATCCTTACAGGGTTGTTTTATATTTTAATAACATATTAATATTGGCTTTATGGACTTTCCATCTGTATAAACTCTGCCTCCAGCTGTGGCTACTCACAGGCTACACATGGATTTAGACACCTAGTGCAGAGCTGAGGTGGTTTGACAGAGGGAGGGCCAGAGAAGGAGCTCGTTCTGCTGTCCATTAGCCCTGTAAATCATCTCCACCCCTACAGAAATCAGGGACAATCTTGGTCCTGTGAAAATTCACTGGTGCAAAGGCAGTGTGTGGCACTGGTGGGAGCAGAGCAGCAACGCCCAGACCCATCCTCATCCTCTCTCCTTCCAGGCTCCGCTTCCTCTGCCCCATCCCAGGGGAAAAAAAACCCCAAAAACAGAAAAAAAAGAAGGAAACAAAAAAATCCCCCAGCACAGACTGAAGTTTATAAATAAAAGCAGTGAGAAATGGACTAAGTAGCTGCAGCTTAGCCCAAGGAGCTAAGAGCCTTAGTGCATTTTTGCCAGTTTTAGGGAAGTGTTTCCCATTCCTGACTAAGCACTCTTTGGCAGGCAGAGCGGAGCATGTGGCCTCACACCCTTCCCAGCCCCGGCTGAAGGGCTCCAAGGGTGACAGCCATCCCTTCCCCAGCCCCTTCCCACCTCACAGATCCCACCAGGGACCAGGCTAGAGCCCAGCCCAGCCACGTTCCCCACGGGGCTGCCCCCAGCCAGGCGCGTCTGGGGCTCGCCGGGAAAAAGTGCGATTTATTTTTATTTTTTCTTCTAAGGGACGGATTTGGAGTTGGTTTTTAATCTGCTTTCAAAATTCCCGTCACACCGGGGTTAAACTCGCTTAGCATATTTAGGCTTTTTAAGTTTCCAGGTCTCATGGCAACAAGAGGGATGGGGAGAAATTAAAAAAGAACAACAAATGCGGCCTCGTGGAACAGCGAGAGTTTTCACCTCAGCCACGAACCTCCTGCCATGGGTCTTCAGATAAAACACCCCGATGTGTTTCAGGTAAAATTAATCACTTCCCACCCCACCAGCTGTGAGAGGAGATTTTCCCCCTCTCTCGGATTGACCTGAGCACAATAACTTTGTGCCCAAAGATCACCTGGACCAGGTGAAGCCCCTCACGCACAGGAGGGGATGAAGTCACTCCTGTTTCACATTGATTCTTTCCCCCTTTCTTCAACAGCCATGAAACGGTTTCAGCAACAGAAAAAAAAAAAATCAGGCTGTCGAATTTTTCTGGTCCAAAAAAGGGAGGAGGGGTGAAAAAAATAAAATAATTAAACAGCTGTTTTGCTAATGTTATCACAGTACACAAAGAACGAAACGTCATCTAGGAAAGATTTCTGCAGCCAAGCCTCACGCCTCACAACGTACCCAGGAGGCACGGAGGGTGTTTTGAACAATAATTTCATAAAAAATATGGCAAAAAAAAAAAGATGGTAGAGTGCCATTTCCACATGAAAAACCTGGAGATGAGATGAAAAGATTTCGGGCACAGAGGGTATTTTGAACAATAATTTCATAAAAAATATGGCCAAAAAAAAAAAGGTGGTAGAGTGCCATTTCCACATGCAAAACCTGGAGATGAGATGAGATGAGGAGATTTAGGGCATGGAGGGTATTTTGAACAATAATTTCATAAAAAATATGGAAAAAAAAAAAGATGGTAGAGTGCCATTTCCACATGAAAAACCTGGAGATGAGATGAGGAGATTTTGGGCACGGAGGGTATTTTGAACAATAATTTCATAAAAAATATGGCCAAAAAAAAAAGGTGGTAGAGTGCCATTTCCACAGGCAAAACCTGGAGATGAGATGAGATGAGGAGATTTAGGGCATGGAGGGTATTTTGAACAATAATTTCATAAAAAATATGGCAAAAAAAAAAAGATGGTAGAGTGCCATTTCCACATGAAAAACCTGGAGATGAGACGAGGAGATTTCGGGCACGGAGGGTATTTTGAACAATAATTTCATTAAATAATATGGCCAAAAAAAAAAAAAAAAAGATGATAGAGCCGCCTTTGGTGCCATTTCCACAGGCAAAACCTGGGGACGAGGTGAGACGAAAAGATTTCGGGGTGTGGGTTGGCTGGGAGACGGCGGGAAAAGGGAAATCCCAAACGCTGGTGGTGCGAGGCCGGGATGAGCCCCTCGAGGCCGGGATGAGCCCCTCGAGGTGGGGATGAGCCCCTTGAGGCTGGGATGAGCCCCTCGAGGTGGGGATGAGCCCCTCGAGGTGGGGATGAGCCCCTCGAGGCGGGGATGAGCCCCTTGAGGTGGGGATGAGCCCCTCGAGGCCGGGATGAGCCCCTCGAGGTGGGGATGAGCCCCTCGAGGCCGGGATGAGCCCCTCGAGGCGGGGATGAGCCCCTCGAGGCCGGGATGAGCCCCTTGAGGTGGGGATGAGCCCCTTGAGGCCGGGATGAGCCCCTCAAGGCGGGGATGAGCCCCTCGAGGCTGGGATGAGCCCCTCGAGGTGGGGATGAGCCCCTCGAGGCCGGGATGAGCCCCTCGAGGCCGGGATGAGCCCCTTGAGGCGGGGATGAGCCCCTTGAGGCCGGGATGAGCTCCTCAAGGCGGGGATGAGCCCCTCGAGGCCGGGATGAGCCCCTCGAGGTGGGGATGAGCCCCTTGAGGCCGGGATGAGCCCCTCGAGGCCGGGATGAGCCCCTCGAGGTGGGGATGAGCCCCTCGAGGTGGGGATGAGCCCCTCGAGGCTGGGATGAGCCCCTTGAGGCCGGGATGAGCCCATTGAGGCCGGGATGAGCCCCTCGAGGCGGGGATGAGCCCCTCGAGGTGGGGATGAGCCCCTCGAGGCTGGGATGAGCCCCTCGAGGTGGGGTGAGCCCCTCGAGGCCGGGATGAGCCCCTTGAGGCGGGGATGAGCCCCTTGAGGCAGAGATGAGCCCCTCGAGGTGGGGATGAGCCCCTTGAGGCTGGGATGAGCCCCTCGATGTGGGGATGAGCCCCTCGAGGCTGAAGGCCCCGTGGCGAGGCCGCGGCGCCCGGAGCAGCACCGGGAGCCGGGCCCATCCCGCGGGATCGAAGCTGCCGGAACGTTCCCGACCCGCCCGGCTGGGCCTGGGGAAGGGGGATCGGCCATTTTACGCATCGAGCTGCCTAAAATGGTGGCTTTCCCCACCTCGCCTTTCCCCCTCAGCACGCATGCACCCACGGGGAGGGGAGGGCCCGGGGCCGCAGCCCCCCGCTCGTGAGGGCGCGGGGAACGGGAGCCAAGATGGAATTAGAGGCAGAAATTAAAAGGAGGGGAATTAAAAAGGGGGGGAAAAGCGGGAGAGGATGCGCCTTCGCCTCGCCGCGGCCTAGCCGGGCGATGGTTGGCTTTGAAGGGAGAGGCAGGAAGGCCTCGAGGAGGGGAAAAAAAATGGGGGGAAAGAAGGGGAAGAGAAAGAGCGTTTGGGTGAGGATGGCGAGGGGCAGGGATGCGCGGGGGCGCGGGGGGAAAAAAAAAAAAAAAAAATCTTCCCTTCTTTCTTCGCCGACCCCCCTTTACCCTCCCCGCAATCCCGCTTTGACTTTTCCCACAGAAGTAGCCAACCTCCAAGAATGCAAATGACATTCATTATGCAAATGCATGCAAATCAGGTTTAACTATCGGAAGAAGGGCTCGGAATTTCTAATGGGTTAACTCTTTCCTGCGCGGCCCGGGTACACAAGAGCCCCGGTGTCTTCTTCCTTTGGGGGCTTTGTGCTTCCCCATCCATCGCGGGCACCCCGACCCCGCAGCCCTCGATGGGCACCGGGGTGGGGAGGGTGGAACAAAGCATCGGGAAAAACACCCAACAGCAACAATAAAAAAAAAAAAAAGCCCAACTGGCGTGGGAGCGGCTGCCCCTTCGTTAAAGGAGACAAGACTAAAGCAGGCTTAAGCGCGAAATTGTGGGGGAAAAAAAAAATGGAAATGAAAATGGGAGGATAAAACAAAGGGGGGGAAAAAAATTAGAAAAACAACAAGGAAAGGGAAAATAAAATGGAAATGAAACGGTAAAAAGGAAAATAAAAAGGAAAATATAAAGGAAAAGGAAGGAAAAGGGAAATTAAAAAAAATAAATCTAAAATGAAAATTAAATAAATGTTAGGTAAGAAAATAAAGGAAAGGATAGAAGGGAAAAGGAAGGGAAGGGGAAGAATAGAAGCAGGGTGCTCTTGGCAAAAGGTGAAACCCTCCGGTGGTGCAGCAGTGAAGGGTCCTGGCAGCCACAAGGGTTTGGCTACTCACATCAAACCCGCTCACTGGGCTGGCCCTGGAGCCCCTGGCTCTTCTTCTGCTGGGAGCAAAGTCACAGAATGCACCAAGATTTCATTCCTCCTTTTTTTTTTCTTTCTTTTTTTTTTTCCCAGTGTTTTCATTGAGGAAAAAAAAATCAAATTACAATTTCCCCCAGAGGAGAGAGGAAGGGAGGAGCAGAGGGTGGCAGTGGTGGCACTGGGGCCCCAATCCACATCCCTGTGACCTGTCCAGTATCCTGGGATGCTCAGAGTGCGTTTGAAATGTGCGTGGGGCCACTGCCCCAATCCTCCAAACCTCTGTAAAAATCCTGATTCCTGACCCCAGCCCCAAAGATGAGAAGGCCCCAGTGCTGGGAACTGGAACGAGGAAATTCTGGGTAATGACCTCGTGCTCACCAAATGCTGGGATTGCAGGAATTACGAATATTACAGGGGGCTGTGAAGTAGAGCAATAGATGCATGGCAGAATTCTATTTTATAGCAACCTTGCATTGATTCAATAATATTATTTATTCAATAATAAAGCACTTTAGGATTGTTGCTGTGTTTTGCCCAAGAATAATTCCTTATCTGTTCCAAAACCTCCCGATTTTTCTGTTTTTTTCTCTATACCTCCTTTTACATTTTTTTTTCCCAATCTACTCAAAATCTCTTGTTATTTGAGCTGTAAGGTGGTACGTGCAGCAGCAATAATCTGTGCAAGGACAAGGATTTCCCAAATTTTAGGGCTTTGGTTTGAGACACCATAAAAATTATTGGTTTAGAGTCAGTTTGCTGTGCTCTGAAAGGAAGGAGCCCAGAACTACTGGTCAGTTATTAAAAAAAAAAATAAACCCTTTTATTTCATTAAGCTGGTTCCAGCATGAAAAGGCCTCTGCAAAAAATAAAATATATTTGAGGTGTGCACTTTGGGAAAAGCCCTTTCCTTACTAAAAAAAAAAAAAAAAGAAAAAAATAAAAGAAAAAAAGAGGAAAAATAAATAAATTATGAATAATATTTAAAAAAATAAAGGCGCCAGTAATTTGGGTTTCTTTATGTCTTCTGGCCTCCAGCCCATAAGAGCAAGAGCTTTGCTCTGCTCCCCTCATCTTGTTTTGACTCCAAGCCCGAATTTCCAAGTTCACGCATCGTTCCAAAATTGGAACTGAGTGATTTTTTTTTTTCTTTTTAATTAGTTATTGGAAAGTACATTTAAACAAAAAACCACAAAACCAACTAACCACACAACAGACACACATACACAAAAAAAAAAAAAAAAAAAAAAAAAGGGGAAAAAAGGGAATAAAAAGCCAAGTCCTGTGCAGGAGAAGGGCTGGCATGACCAGGAGCTGCTCATCACTAATGACCAATACACAACTGCATTATCCTGTATGGGGCTGACAGGACAAACCCCCTCAGATGCTGCCTCAGCAGCACCCAAACACAGAGAAATCGTCATTTCCCAGGACAGTAACGAGGCAGGGTGAATTCACAAATACCTGGTGTGGCCGTGGGCATCCCTGGGACGGCGGCAGAACAGGGCCCCGGGGCTGCAGGACACAAAACCAAGGTTGCGTTTAGCACAACGTCCACAAAGAGTGGTGCAGAAACTGCTGGAGTTAAAAAACTCCAAGTGGAGTCAGGTGGAAAGGTGTTTGGCTCCATCTCCAAAAGTGATTTTTAAATTTTTGATCATTTTTTATTATTAATTAGGAGACCTCCTGTTCATTCGCTCTCTTTGCCTTCACCTCCCCTCCTATCAATTCTCATTGCTCACGAAAAATCTGGTTTCATTGCTCATCAAATCTGTTCCAAACCCATTTGTTCTGGTTTTCCTCCCATCATTGCTGCACATTTTTGGCCCTGGAAAACTCCTGAAGAACCCAACTGCAGCCTCTGGGCACAGGGTGGGAAAAGAGGTGCCCTGGGCACTTGCAGCCCCACATCACATCTGCATTACCTGTTAAAAATGTAACTTCCAACACATTTTAATCCCTTAAAGAGGTACCCAAGGCATTTGCAGCCCCACATCTACATCACCCCGTTAAAAATGTAATTCCCAACACATTTTAATCCCTTGTTGTTAGAAATCAACCCCGTGAGGGTTTATCCACACAGGGGATGGAATGGACCCCAGCAGCTTGCACAGTAATTCCTTGTGTGGAGGGCCCTGCAAGATCTCTGGAATGAGGGAAGGACGGAGGGGAAGGGGAAGAGGTTTGAGAAATTACAGTGGAAATACATTTATTGAAAACACTTTCTGGACAATAATTTCAAGTGGCTCCTCAGTGAGGTGCAGGGGCTGCAAATAATAAGCAACAGGAACAAACTGACCCCACACAGTTCCTTTCTTCCCCTTTTCTCCCACCAGCCGTTCAAAAAGCCACTGGGCAGCCTTTGGCAGATGCCAAGAAGTTTTCTGCCCCAAAAGCCCTGTTTTCCCCCCAAACCTGTTCCCTCCTAGTGAGAGGAGTGTTTTCTAGGTGAGACACTCAGCACGTGCACGGCCACACCACGGGGAAAAGATGGGCTGGAGAAGGTCTTTGAATGAATCCAGCATCAGATCATAAAAAATTAGCAAAGGCAGCAAGAAAATTCCCTGGACACACGGAAACTCCTCATTTCTTGTGATGGGAACAGAAGTGCAGCAGATGATTCCAACAAGGATGACAGCCCAGGTGCCCCAAACCAAATTTAACAGTGGGAAAGAACCTTTAAACTGCTCTGGCAAAGCCCCCTGGCTTTCCCCACCAGCAGGATGTCGGGTGTTTGAAGGGAGATGTGGGGTTGGGGTAGAAGCAGGATTCCTCCCTGCGTGCCCACCCTGCTGCTGGTGCTGCTGGAGCCACTTGGGGATCACCTGACACCAACCATGAAACCACTTGGAGGGAGAATCCCAACTTCTCCTCACTCCCGTTGAGGCCGAGAGGAAAAGAGGAATTCTGCAGCAGCCACTAAACTGTGCTGTGGGAGCTGGGGCTCATCACCTCTCGGGCTGCATCCTTGGACCACAAAACAATTTTCCCCTGGAATCACAGAGAAGATTTGGGGTTTGATTATCACGTCTTAAAAAATGCAGGAGGCACAGGCATGGTGTTATTTTTTTTTTTTGGAGGCAAGGGCTCTCGATACTGTTATTTCTGGAGGGCTTTCAATACTGTTATTTTTAGCCAGTTTAAACTCATCTCAGCAAGCCCATTTTTTTTTTTTTCCTTTTTTTACAGCCAGCTCACCAACCTTCCAGGGCCAGATTTTTATATATATATATATATATATGTATATATATATACACTTTTTTTTTTTTTTTTTTTTTTGCCAGACTCAATTCTCCAGTGCCTGGGGCTGCCAGTAGTACTAAAAAAAAAAATAAAAATAAAAATAAAATCACCCCAAAAAACCCTACACACAACACAAAAAAAAAAAAAATCAATCCCACCACCCTTTTTTTTTTTTCCTCCTAATTTTCCCAAAGAACTGGGAAGGCGTGAGCACTCGAGAGTCAAATTTGCCCAGGACCCGCGTTCCCTAAGAAAGCAGGGCTCATTCGCCTTCCACAAACTCCGCAGAGGCAACAAAAGTCCCTTTCAAGCCCTTCCAGACGCAAGTCCTTCAGCTCAATTAGTCAGGCACACAGAGACACAAAAAAGCCTCCCATTCAGGCTAGTGGCTGGCTGCGGAGGACAAGGGCGAAGAAAGGATCTTTCTCCCACGCTTTCACTGGGTGTCATAACAAGCAGAAAGCCCTCTTAGGGGGGGATTATTGGAGATAAGAGTCCGATGGAGGGGCTGGGGCAGGAGCTGGGAGGCTGCGGGAGGAGGAGGAGGAGGAGGGGAGGGAGGGATGGGGTTGGAGGTTGCGGCTCCCGAGGTCGCTGACGGCATCGCGCTCCATCGTTTGTATTTTTGCGAGAAAAATGATAATAATAATAAAAAAATGACGGTGTTCTGCACCCCGCTCCCCTCCCCGAGCCTGCACACACACACACACACACACACACACACGCACACACACACACACACGCGCAGAATAATCCCGGTTCTCCATGGCAACCTGCTCCGTGGCCATCCCTCGCACCAGAGGAGGCAGGCAGGCTTGCTTTCACTCCGGCATCTCTGCCAGCTTGGCCCGATGCTGTCAGAGCCTCTCAGCCGAGCTGGGCAAGCTTTCCTCCCAAAAAAAATCAGTGATTTTTCTACAGCAAAGAGCTCCAGGGGAGGCAGGGAAGCTCTACCTGCCAGCCCTGCTGATGCTCCTGCACATGGGTGGGTTTAGTGTTGAGGACACCTTTTCTTTTTTTTTTCCCCATGAAAAAGGATAATGAGAAAAACATCTGTGAGCGTTTGTTGGCGGGGTTTGCTGTTGGAAGGCAAAACAAAGGGGAAGAAGAGAGGAAAAGCTCCAGGGAGTGGAGTTTGGCTGCAAAATTGTGGGGTGGGGCAGAGGCCCAGGTCCTCCATGGTCCCTCTCCAGCCCAGCCCTCCAAAGTCCCCTTAGAGGGGTCGGTTGCTGCACCTTCTGGCCCCAGCAGGAAGGAAAGTCCCTGGCAGTGCCCTGCAGGATTAACCAAAGCTCCCGAGTGAGTGATGTTCCTGATTCCCTGGAACGATCCAAGCTGCACTCTGAGTTCCCCATCGCTTTGCCACCGACTCTGCACGTGGCTGTGGTGCCCCTCCAGATCTTTTTGAAGATGTGATTCCTCTGCCCAAAAAGCAGGGCCACAGGGGCAAATTCAAGGCAAACGCCAGAAAATGCCAGAAAATTTGGTTTTTTTCCCCCTCCTTCCCAGACCCAAGCCCGATTGCTGCTGCAGGATCGTTCCCACTCCCATCAAGGAGCAGGTGACAGGAACACCCAAGTTCAGCAACATTTCCCAAGGCTCAGGGAGGGAAAGATCAACTCTCCAGCTCGGGAAGGGAAAGCCAAGAAACTCTCTTGGAATACATTATCCCATAATTGTAGGGTTTCGAGCACTTCCCTCCCGAGCAGCTGGTGTCTGCCGGTGCCAGGGGAAGGTTGGTTGGCTCAGACACATTCCTGCCCGGGAATCCCTGAAACAATCCACCCTGATGAAATCCTGGAAAAGCTGAATATTTCACTCAACCAAAACAGCAGGAATTTACTGAAGGAGCGGGAGAGGTAGATGGAACAAAGCAGATTCTTTAGGGGCAACCCTTCCTCCTTCCCAAAGAGCATTTTATGCCTCCAAATGGGTGAAGAAGATCTGAGGGAGCCCCTTTCCCTTTCCCAGAGCTCACACACTGATCCAGAAAATTTTTCTGTTCGTTTTTTTTAGTTGGGTTTTTGGGTTTGGGTTTTTTTGTTTTGTTTTGGTTTGGTTTTTTGTTTGGTTTGTTTTTTTGTTTTTGTTTTGTTTTTGGTTTTGGGGTTTTTTTTGGGGGGGTGGGGCGATGTTTGGTTTTTTTGGTTTTGGGTTTTTGGTTGGTTTTGGTTTTGTTGTTTTTTTTTTCTTTTTAATAAGATGAGCATCTAGCAAGCAGGAACTTGCCGAAGGTCAAATTCAACCCGATTTACCTGCCTTGACCTAACCACTGCAAGGCCACAAAGAGGAGCCAACTGCCCCCTTGGAGCCACACAGAGCTCCAAACCAGCCCAGTCCACCACCACCGAGTGTCCAGCCTTTTCCATTCCCAACATTTCTTAATCAGCACTTTTTCCCCTCCCTTCTGAGAATCTGCATTTTCTCCCTCTCCTGGAGCAAGCTCCACCTAAAAATGTCACACACAAGACCAAGCAGATGCACCCAACGTGAAATGCTCCCTCCTCCTGCCCCACTGCTCCTTTTGTCCCTGCTCCGGTGATATTAAACCCCCTGGAAGTGGAATTACAATTATTTTTACACCCAGACTGCTCTGTCGAAGTCGAAGCTGAGGCCGTGGATGCTGGGTGGGGATTACACAGCTTGAGCTGTGCAGTTACAGATGCCGGGTCCCAGTCTGCTCTCAGCTGCGGCAGGATAAACCCTGGAGTTACACGGTGAGCAAGAGACCCTGATCCACGGAAAAGATAAACCCTGGAGTTACACGGTGAAAAAGAGACCCTGATCCACGGAAAAGATAAACCCTGGAGTTACACGGCGAAAATGAGACCCTGATGCACTGATAACCAGAGATGGGTTCAGCCAGAAGTGTCGGTCACAGGTCTCCCCATCAGCCTTGCAGACTTCAGTACCTACAACACCCTCCAGCCACAACCCCGGGATTCGGGACACCCCCGGGATTCGGGACATCCCCCGGGGTTCCGGACATCCCCCAGGGCTCGAGACATCCCCCAGGATTCGGGACATCCCCCAGAGCTCGGGACATACCCCGGGGTTCTGGACATCCCCCGGGATTCGGGACATCCCCCAGGACTCGGGACATCCCCCAGGACTCGGGACATCCCCTCTGCAGCTGCCACGGGACCCCTAAAACAAAATCCCCCATCTCTTTTCCTGAAAAATCCTCCCCAGGGCTGCTCCCAGCCCTGCCGGCAGCAGCTCCTGCGGCCGCCACCCCTTCCCCAGCTCGCTCAGCGAGAGGCGGCGAGCGCAGAGGTGCCGGCGCTCACAGGCACACGTCCCTTTCTATATCCGTCCCTGAAAAACCCCGCCGGGAAAGCCGGAATGAGGCCCCGGGGTTATATTTAGGCCCCTCCGTGGTGCTGTGACACCAGCCTGGGCCGGCAGAACCTCCCGCAGCCGCGGCGGGCAGCGCGGAGAGCGAGAGAACCGCGGCTCCGCTTTCACATCCGATCACCCCCGGCCGCATCTGAGCGACCTGCCCGCCGGCGCCCTTCTCCTCCCCGGCAGCCTGAAGGAGCACGGAGCTCATCATTTTCCTTCCAGCCGTACCCACCCCTCGGGGCATTGGCAGCCGCTTCCCCGCCGGGCAGGGTGCGGGAGAGACACCCCGGCCGCGTTTGCAGCTTGAGATGGGAGGGGAAATTCAAGAAATTCCTTCTCCTGCCATACAGAGCTGGGCACGGCCACCCCAAAATGGTGCCAGGGTGCATCAGCGGCCGCGGTGAGGACGAGGACAAGGCGGTGCTGGCCGCAGCCCTCCTCCAGCGGGGCCCAGAGCCCAGGCAGTTAATTCCGAGCATCACCCCGGCCCCCGTTCCCACCCAGCCGCCGCTCGCTGGAAATTAAAGCGGGGCCTGATCTGATTCCTATGGCGGCTTAGCGCGCCCACTCAGCCGCTTTATCATAATCCCGACAGAAAAAAATCGCTGCCTTGAAAAACGCTGCGAGGTTTGAAGCCCCGATTGTTTGAAGAGGGAAGAGTCTGTGCTCGGCACAAAGATTGTGCTCTCCCCTCTCAGCCCCGCTCCGGGCAGCTGGAGGCTTCAAATCACCCACGGGTGCCCACGGCAGGAACCCTCACGTTTTTCCTTGGCACGGAGATCTCCCCCAAACCCGGCTTGGCCACGGAAAAAGAGCAGAGCTTTGAGAGGCGGGGAACAAGTGAGCCAGCCCTGCTGCAAGAGCATCTCTAAAAACCAGCCCCTCTCCCTCGAAATCCAGCTGCGATTTCTTGTGAGAAGGAATTGTACCCAGGTATTTCAAAACCAAACAGATACAGATTTCTATCCCGCTGGTGTGATTTCTTTGTGGTGGCACTGCAGTGCCCAACCCAAGGTGCATGGGACTGTGCTGGGAGGACAAGGGATGCTAGGGAGGACCTCGAAGGGTTTGAGCCATCAGGGCCTCCTTTTGTTTCCAGTTTAAAACCGTAAAAGGCTGGCAAAAAAAAAATTCCCTCAATGGGGAAATTTTCCTCAGGCACCACAAAATCATGATTTTTTTTTAAATACATTTTTTTTAGCCACTTTTCACCGCTCGGCGCTGAGAGAATTTTCAAACATTAAGTGTAAAAAATGGACACGTTTTTTTCACATTTTCACATCACAAAGTAAAAGTTTCACGTGCCCTGGCAGCACCAAGCAGCACCAGTCTTTCTGCCCCTTTTTGCCAGCCCCCCAAGAAGGGCTTTGGCCTCAGCAACCCAAACTGCCCTGCTGCATTTCTGCACTGCCAACACGAGCTTTAAAGACAGGAGCTCCCAAATTAAATTAATAATTTTCATTTGTATAGGCTCCTTCTCTTCAAGGGGTCACTGAATCATGGAAAAATCAGAATTTGCTCCTTAATTTTTTTTTCCCCCTGACTCCAAACTGCTGCTGAGCAAGAGAGCGATGTGGAGAGCTGCTACAAACGCGAGTTTGTCTCCTCTTAACGTCTCCAGCAGTTATGTGGCCAGAAGGGAGAGCGGAGGAGACAGTGCTGAGTGTTAACCAGTCAAATCAGAGTGTCCAGGCAAGCTTAAACGGCCACATGTAAACTGCAATTTGGATCAATGTCAGGCAGGCACACGGGGCTGGCTGCTGGAGCACAGCAGGAGTAAAGCAGGGAGGGAAAGGAGGAAAAAAAATTTAAAAATCAGCTGTTTGCAAGATTGTTCCAAAGCCCTTGGAGAGAGCCCAGCTCGCAGTCACATGGACACTCCTGGAAATGGTTTCCCCTCCACAACAAAAGCTCAAATTAAAAATGAAATTCCACCCGGAGCGACAGCACCCACAGACCCCAGGGACTGCACCAGGAACCCCAAGCCAGCCAAGAAATTGCTGAGGGGCAATGAACGAGCTGGAAGTGGCTCCCGTTTCCCTCTCAGGCCGGGAGCACAAAGGGATGGGTGGTGAACACGGAGGTGTTTGAGCCCCTCAGTGTCACCACGTCCCTGAAATGCTGCTGGGGGGTCACAAGCATTTCAAGGGGAGCTTTTTGCAGCTGGGGATGAGCTCCAGAGAGCTCCAGCTTGGGCTTTGGGTGGGCTTTGGAGCCACCCTCTCCATCACCAAGCAGCACAGGCACCTCCTGCCCCTGGCTCGGGGCCCTCCACACACGGTTTGCTTAATTCTTGGAGGAGTTTCGCCCTTGTCCCAGTTTACATCCCCCCACTGCTGCTGGTGCCTTTGTTAGAGCCAAGGAGTGACACCATCCGAAGCAGCCTATGGCAGCGCCGCACAGCCCGGGATTGGCCACCCAGGAGCACCAAAAGATGCTGGCAGAGCACCACTGCCAGCCCCTGATTGGAGAAAAAGGTGCTTTTCCCCCTCCTGGAGGGGGATGGTGGGTGGCACGTTCCCAGTGCTCACCCAGAACGAGAGTCCTTCATCCCCCTGGGGAGCCACCACACCCCTCACACCTGGACTTTGGGTCAGGGCACACAGACAGGTCCTGGGCCACCAGCCTGCCTGGAGCAGCAGCCACCCAGCTGGGCCAGCAGAAGTTCTCCTGGCTGGGTCTGCTTGGGAAGGAGGAAGGAGGGGAGCTCCACGGGGAGAGCTGTGTCACCGCTTTGTCCCCAAAGCCAAGGGTGGCCAACTCCATCCTGCGAGACGCTCAGGGTGTGAGCATCCAGGGAAGATGTCTCCCCTGCCTTGGAGGATGTTCTCCTTGTCCATGGAGCAAAGCTCCTGGAGCTGCTTCCCTGCTGTTCCTCTCTGGCTGGGGACAAACCTGCTGGCCAGGAGAGCAGCACCTCACTGCCCCTGGGGACAAACCTGCTGGCCAGGAGAGCAGCACCTCACTCCTCCTGGGGACAAACCTGCTGGCCAGGAGAGCAGCACCTCATTCCTCCTGGGGACAAACCTGCTGGCCAGGAGAGCAGCACCTCACTCCTCCTGGGGACAAACCTGCTGGCCAGGAGAGCAGCACCTCACTGCCCTTGGGGACAAACCTGCTGGCCAGCAGAGCAGCACCTCACTCCCCCTGGGGACAAACCTGCTGGCCAGCAGAGCAGCACCTCACTGCCCCTGGGGACAAACCTGCTGGCCAGCAGAGCAGCACCTCACTCCTCCTGGGGACAAACCTGCTGGCCAGGAGAGCAGCACCTCACTGCCCTTGGGGACAAACCTGCTGGCCAGGAGAGCAGCACCTCACTGCCCTTGGGGACAAACCTGCTGGCCAGCAGAGCAGCACCTCACTGCCCCTGGGGACAAACCTGCTGGCCAGGAGAGCAGCACCTCACTCCCCCTGGGGACAAACCTGCTGGCCAGCAGAGCAGCACCTCACTGCCCCTGGGGACAAACCTGCTGGCCAGCAGAGCAGCACCTCACTCCCCTGGGGACAAACCTGCTGGCCAGCAGAGCAGCACCTCACTGCCCCTGGGGACAAACCTGCTGGCCAGGGAGGAGCACCTCACTGCCCCTGGGGACAAACCTGCTGGCCAGGAGAGCAGCACCTCACTGCCCCTGGGGACAAACCTGCTGGCCAGGAGAGCAGCACCTCACTGCCCCTGGGGACAAACCTGCTGGCCAGGAGAGCAGCACCTCACTGCCCCTGGGGACAAACCTGCTGGCCAGGAGAGCAGCACCTCACTGCCCCTGGGGACAAACCTGCTGGCCAGGAGAGCAGCACCTCACTGCCCTTGGGGACAAACCTGCTGGCCAGGAGAGCAGCACCTCACTCCTCCTGGGGACAAACCTGCTAGCCAGGAGAGCAGCACCTCACTGCCCCTGGGGACAAACCTGCTGGCCAGGAGAGCAGCACCTCACTCCTCCTGGGGACAAACCTGCTGGCCAGGAGAGCAGCACCTCACTGCACCTGGGGACAAACCTGCTGGCCAGGGAGGATCACCTCACTGCCCCTGGGGACAAACCTGCTGGCCAGGGAGGAGCAGCACCTCACTGCCCCTGGGGACAAACCTGCTGGCCAGGGAGGAGCAGCACCTCACTGCCCCTGGGGACAAACCTGCTGGCCAGGAGAGCAGCACCTCACTGCCCGTGGGGACAAACCTGCTGGCCAGCAGAGCAGCACCTCACTGCCCTTGGGGACAAACCTGCTGGCCAGCAGAGCAGCACCTCACTGCCCGTGGGGACAAACCTGCTGGCCAGGAGAGCAGCACCTCACTGCCCGTGGGGACAAACCTGCTGGCCAGGGAGGAGCAGCACCTCACTGCCCCTGGGGACAAACCTGCTGGCCAGCAGAGCAGCACCTCACTGCCCCTGGGGACAAACCTGCTGGCCAGGGAGGAGCAGCACCTCACTGCCCCTGGGGACAAACCTGCTGGCCAGGAGAGCAGCACCTCACTGCCCTGGGGACAAACCTGCTGGCCAGCAGAGCAGCACCTCACTGCCCCTGGGGACAAACCCGCTGGCCAGGAGAGCAGCACCTCACTGCCCCTGGGGACAAACCTGCTGGCCAGGAGAGCAGCACCTCACTGCCCCTGGGGACAAACCTGCTGGCCAGCAGAGCAGCACCTCACTGCCCCTGGGGACAAACCTGGTGGCCAGGAGAGCAGCACCTCACTGCCCCTGGGGACAAACCTGCTGGCCAGCAGAGCAGCACCTCACTGCCCCTGGGGACAAACCTGCTGGCCAGGAGAGCAGCACCTCACTGCCCCTGGGGACAAATAACTCCCAGGGAGGAGCAGCAGGATGGAAACAGAGAACAGGGAATGCCATAAGAGCTCGGAAAAACTTCCCCACAATCCCTGTCCCTGCCAGCACAGGCTGCAGAACAGCCCCAGGAACAATGGCAACTGAACCTCCAGGGGAAGATGGAAGAAGGTTTTTCCCAAGCTTTCCCCAAGCAGATCACTCCAGAACTGCCAATTAACACACGAACTAAATTATTCTGAATTGCAGGGTGAGCGGGAACAATACCTTGTTTATTCATTTCAAGCAGGAAAAATCTTTCAGATCACACCCAGCACTACGGCCCTGCCCTGAGCAAAGTGCCAGGGACAGCTCCTGCTGCCCTTTTGGGTTTTTTTTCCAAGATCCCCACGAGCACATGAGCAGAACGAGCGGGTCCAGCACAGGTCAAGAGTCAGCTCATTTCTACATCTCCCACAAGAGGGTTTGCACAAAGTCACAAAGCTATAATTGCTCCTTTCCAAAATTAGTTCAGGTGCCGTCACCCACATTAGCACTTTATTATTATAAAGTCTTTTTTGGTTTGGTTTGGTTTTTTTTTTCCCCTCCTTGGAATCACCGTGCTGATATTATTTTATCTTAAGGCACCACGAGATCTTTGTGTTCTTCCAAGCCAAGATCAAGACACCTTTTCCAATGCGTGGCTGTGTTTTGTAGGTGGCATCTCAGGCACCCCAGTCTGATTATTTAAAAGCAAGAGGGAAGCACCCAGGTCACCTCTTTGACTCAAAATTCCCTTCTACGCTAGAGCAGATTAAAAAAAAAAAATTAAAAAAAATCCCAGTTTCCATAAGGAAGAGGTGGATGCATAATCCATTAAAGAGGGATAAGAAGCAGCATCGATTTGCAGAGCAGATAAATTAAGCAAAATCATGGTTCCCAATTAGTCTCATGCATTTCCATACACAGTATATATATATATATATATGTAAAATTTGTAAATCCCCAAATTAGCATCTCGAGTCCATTCAAGGAAACGTTCGTAGACAAAGGGTTAAAAGAAGAAAGAAAGCATTTGGATAGAGACACAAGGGAAGAAAAACAAAGAAAACTGCAAGAAACCATTTTCCAAATCACCATATCCTTCTTTCTAATACTGATATCAAGTTCGAGCTGTCAGGGAGGAAAAAATAGATGTATCTGTGTAACAGATAGGGAAAAAGGGGGAGGGAAGGGAGAGAAAAAAAAAAAAAAGGGAAAAGAATCCAGTATTTGCAAAACAACCATTAATAAACATTGCTCTGTCGCTGCTTTATTAAACAGATAATCCAACACGGTAATCTGTATTGATTTATGGATTCTCTGATGCTCTATGCCTGGTTATGCAATGAAAGTTCATCCTTGATCTGTAGGCTGGGGTCTTGGAACTTAACTAATTCATAAATCTGATGGGAAGTTTGACTTTGTTAATTCAATTACAGCTAACGGCCGAGGAGAGAGCGGCAGCACCTTTGTCTTTCCCGACACAGACGGGTTCTTCCCTTGCCCGGAATCAGTAAACTCTTAAAATCACAGGGGGCAAATAGATTCTTTTAAAAAAAAATAAACAACAGAGGGGGAAAAAAAACAAAAACCAAAAAAATCCTACCTCGGGTTTTAATTCCAGTCTCTGAAAGTTGTCTTTTCCCCCATTTTTCCGCCTCTCATTTCCTTTCTCTTCTTTCTTTTTCTTTTTTTTTTCTCTTAATTTTTTTTGCTTTTCCTCCTCTTCCTTTTTTTTTTTTTTTTTTTTTTTTTTTTTTTTTTTTTTTTTTTTCTCTGATGAAATTTCCTTTCTTCTCCACATCCTCCTCAGGCGTGTAATGGGGTTATTTTTACTTTCGGTTATCTAGCTTTATGAAGACTCGACACCACTCATACAGCTAGATAACCAAAGATAACAACCAACCCCTGGAGTCTACAGCATCAGCAGGGAAAAAAAAGCCAACCTCCTCTTCTCCAGGGGCTCGGGGCGGGGGGGGGACACACGTGGCTTTTAAGGAAAAAGGAACGAGGGGAGGAAAAAAAACGAATAAAAAAAAAAAAAAAAAAAAAGAGATGCAAATATTAGCAGCCAGATCCAGCATTTCTTCACACAGCTCCAGCCCCCGGCCCTGCTCCTGCAGCCCGAGCTGCCCAGGGCGCGGAGTCCTGAGCATCGCCGGGACAGGGCGGGATCAGCCCCGCTCGGAAAACACAAATTTGGGGCAGAATTGCAGCATCGCCGCGCGGAAGGGGCTGCCCGTTTTCTGCCGGGTTGTCAATTTGTTGCGTTTGCAAAGCAGATGATGCTCTGCCGGGTGCCGGGAATTCAGCCCGCGTTGTTTTTAGTAACTATGGAATGGATGCGTTCCGAGCGGTAATAATCGAAGCCAATGTGATTCGCACCCGCAACTTAAAATGTGCGTAAAAGAGCAAAAAGGACATTTCCCCACCCACAAACGCGTTTAGCGCTCTCTGAACAAAATGACTGCGAGAAAAAAAAAAAAATAATAATAAAACCTGCCGGTTAATATAAATAGTAACTTGTGAGGCTTTGGATTCAGCCGAGCTCTGGGGGAATAGCGATGAATAAACGCAGAAAAACACAGAGGAAATGATGAAAGGGAGGGAAGGGAGGAAAGAAGGAAGGGAGCGACTCCTGCTCGCGGCTCAGGACCTCGGCCCTGAGCAAGGACCGCGCATCTCGGGCAGGGAGCGGGACCCGCATCCCTCCCTTGGCTCAGGGGGAGAGCGCGGCTTTCCCCCGGCAGGGAACCGCATCCCTCGCTTTCCTCTCCCCGCATCCCTCCGTCCTTTCTTCCTTGCCGGGGAACCCTCATCCCTCCGTCCTCGCTTCGGGGGGCTCCGCTTCCCTCCATCCTTCCTTTCTCCGCGGTTGGGAGGGAGCCCTCATCCTCCTTCCCGGGAGTGACCTGCCTGCCTCCCTCCACCCTCCCTCCCTCTCTCCCTCCGGGGGAGGAACGCGCATCCCCCCGCACCGCTCCGGGGCAGCCCGCATCCCCTCCATCCCTCAGCCAAGCAACCCCGGCATCCCCTCCCCGCGCCCGCCACCTGCTCGGCTCCATCCCTCTTTTCACCTGCATCCCTCTTTTCACCCTTGGCGCTGCGGGGAGGAGGAGGAGGAGGAGGCGCGGAGCCTTCAGCTCCGCCGGGAACACCCGAGGGGGGCCCGAGGCCCTGGCGGCGGCTTCGGGGCGGTTCGGCTGGGTTCGGCTGGGTTCGGCTGGGTTCGGCTGGGCTCGGCTGGGCTCGGCTGGGCTCGGCTGGGCTCGCGCCCGGCGCCCGCCGCCGCTGCCCGCAGCCCTCTGCGCCGGGGGGGAGCGGCGCGCGGCACTTTTCATTCATGCTTTCGCACTCCCGGCCCTCGCCGCCGCCGCCCATTGGCCCGCGCCCGCCTGACGTCACCGGGCGCCGGCCCCGCCCCCTCTGCAGCGCTCTCCCCGCGCGCGCTTCATCAATGGGGCGCGGGGAGGGGCCGCGCGCACAACGCGCGCCGCCGCCCCTCACCCCCCTCCATCCTGTCAGTCACCCCCCCCCCCATCCTGTCAGTCACCCCCCCCCCATCCTGTCACCCCCCCCTCCTGTCACCCCCATGGCCCCCCCAGCACCGCCGCCCCCCGTTCTGGTCTCTCCCCCCCCCCCCCCCCGCCGCCATCGGCACCTCCACCATCGCCCCTCCATCGTCACCGGCATCGCCCTCCTCATCGTCACCGCCACCTTCATCACCGGCGCCGTCGGGAGCGTTCGGCACCCTCGGCACACACGCGCACACACACACACACACGCACACGCACACACAACGCCCCTCGCTGCCAGCGCCATCGCCCGCCAGCCCCGGCAGCGCCGGGCAGCGCCGGGCAGCGCTCATCCTCTGCCACCAGCCAAGGCCGAGGGGCTCCCGCAGCGGCCGTGACCGCCCTCCCACCGCCGCCCATCTCCCCGGCTCTCTGCCCCCCAGGCTCGGTCCTCCCCCCCCGGGTTCCCTTTCTGGGAGCAGGGGAACCCCGCTCAGTGCCAGCGCCGGGGCCTGAGCGCGGTGTGCGGATCCCGGATGGAATCAAATGCGGGTTTGCACTTTTGTGGTTTTAACCCCACCGTTAACCACCCTTCGGTTTTCCTGCTAGAATACAGATCCCGTAAAAAAAACCCCACCGTGATTTTTCCTTGAGCGACAACAGAGGTTTGGGGCTGGTTTGTTTTTGGGGTTTTTTTTAATTTTCTCTTAAAGTTTTCTTTGCCTTGGAATTATTATTTTTTTTTTCCTAGAGGAAAGCCAGCTGGGTTTGGCTCTGTGAGTTTGGGCTGGGGGGTTACTCGTGGCTTTTGTCCCTTTCTGGAGCTGGATTCTCCTGCTGCCACCACCAGCGCTGCGAGTTCCCCCTGCCAGGACCCTCTCTGCCAGTTACCCCAGTGGGAAAACGGGAACCCACTGGTCTGGCCCCAACAGGCCCAGCTCTACCTGGGAACGGGGAAAGGGGGATGGGGAGTGTGGAAATAACCCCCAAATATCCTGGCCCAGCTCTGCTCCCCGGGGCTGTCGCTGTTCTGCCCACGGTTCCCCGTGAGTCCCCCCTGCACAAAAAGGTTTGGGGGGGTGCTGTGTTTCCCCTTTCCCCTTTCCCTTGTCCACTTCCAAGCTTAGGAGAGAGGGGAAAAAAGCAAATTTCGGGAAGACTCTGGGTGCTCCCGGTGCAGGGGAGGGGCTGCAGCACCCACTGGGATCCCCCCCGCACCAGCACCCACTTCCAAATCACATCCTCCGACTTCTTTTAAGGAAAAGAGCCCGACCCAACCCTGGCACCCCGGGGTGGGCGCTCCCCCGTGATTTCCCCCCCATCCGTGGGTTCCCCCGTCACCCACCTGGGCCGCGCTGCCCACGCCGGCGGCTCCTCCTGGCTGGGCAGAGCGGGGCCGGGGCCGGGGCAGCAGCCGGGGCTCTCCTGGAAGGGAAGGCACAGAGGGCTCGGTTAGAGAGGCAGCAGCGCCCGTGGTGCCCACGCAGCCCCCGAGGTGCCCACGCAGCCCCCACGAAGCTCACTGGGGTCCCAGCGTGATCGCCTTTACCCATTCCCCACCCTCACCGAGATGGGATTTTTAGGGGCACAACCGCCCGCCCGCCCCTCTTTTTATTCTCCTCTTTATTACATTATTTCCCCCCCCCCCTCCTAAATTTCTATTTCGCTCCCCTCCTGGAATTATAATTATTTTTTTTTTAACCAAAAGAAGGAACGCGACCAATTTCGCGGCATATCCCGAGAAAGGCTGCAAAGGCAGGGATTTGGCTTTCAAATTCGGATTCACCCTGGGATTACCCCGATGACGGTGCATTTTTTATTTCTGATTTTATTTAACGTGGCGTTAGAAGCCAGCCCGATCTGGGAGGATTCAGGGAAGGGCACGAGCGATTCGCAGAAAAAAAACGCTCGGTTGTGTTTTGAGCGTCTCAACAAATAAAAACCTGCTCCGTGCTTTGCTGTTTTCTGGGGGGGGGAAAAATAAAAAAAAATAAAAATCCAAACGGCCAGGAAGCAGAAGGAGCCGCCGCCGAGATCGCGGGGATCTCCTTTACAAACGGTGGATGTGAGGATTTCCAGCCTTAAAACTTCCATACATAAAAACTTAATGTCCAGGAGCTAAAAACGGAGCCGAGCTGGGCAGGATCTGACCCGCTGGGTACCATGTGCTTTTTTTGCAGAGCCAGGAGTCCACGTACGACCCGAAAAAAAAGCCCAAAAGGAGCCCGGGTTGGTTTTTTTTCCCCCGCTCAGTTTCTTTTTCCCCCGCTCTGGGGAAAGAATCAAGAACAGACCGCAGGGATGAGGCTTTTAAAGACCAAAACAAAGCGAGAACAACAACAAAACGAACTGAAATATAAGTTAAAAAATAAAAATTAAAATTAAGATTAAAGCTTCCTTGGCAGGAAAAAAAAATAAAAAAAGGAAAAAGAAAAAAAAAAAGCCAAGCGGGATTTTCCATCGGAGCAGCCGGGCCCGCTGTCCCCGAGAGGAGAATTTCGCACGTCTGCCTCCAATAACTGCGCACAAAACCCCTAAATCCGTTTAATTTGGGTGCCCTGCGCGGCCTGATGAATTCCGGGGTTTGGGGGGAATTACCGGAGCGGCTGTGGCGGGGAGGGAAATTTCCGAAACGCCACGCGAGGAGAACCCGGCGAAGCGGGGCGGGAGCGCGGCCCCTGCGCTCTGCCGCGGAGGATGCGCGGGTGCTTTGCGCCGGGTCTGATTGCCACGCCAGCCTTTCATCCTCTGACATTCGCTTCTTCCACAGCGGGGATCCGGCTGGGAGCATCCCAGCCCTCCCAAAATCCTGCCCAGGGCTTCCCGGGTCACGCGTGTGCGTGTCCCTGCTCCCCTCCGGAGCCCCCCGGAGCCCCCCGCGGGGGTTTGGGGGGGTTTGGGGGGGTTTGGGGGGTGTCTCTGCCTCCCCTCCGCACCTCCAGCACCCCCCGGAGCAGAGCACAAAGCCCCGCGTGGCGTGGAGCGAACCCACGGGCGCTGCCAGGCCGCTCCCGTCCCCTGCCCGAGGCACGGGGAGGGACCCCCGCGCCCCAAATCCGCATCCTCCAGCCGGGGGAAGGTGAAAAAAAAGTGAATTCTTCATCCCGAGTGGGTCTGGGTCACCGCTGGGGTGGGCGCGGGGGGGAGCGGGACGCGCTCGGCCGCCCCCAAACTTTCTCAGCTCGGGACGGGAGGAAAGGGAAGGGAGATCCGGCTGCCCCCGGGGCTTGGGGAGAAACCCCGAGCCCCGGGGCATCTCCCACCCGGCCCCCAGCCCGCAATAAAGACGCTTTGAGAGTCTCCTCTCTCCCCTCCCACCCCCCCCCCCCCCGTCCCCCCTTTTATTTTTATTTTATTTTTTTTTATGATGGTTTTTCTCACCGAGTCCAATAAATCGCGCGGCTCAGTCTGGCCTCAGACGTGTTCAGCAACCCAAGCCCCGCCGCTTTTGTTCCGCCAAAGTCTCACATTGTCTGTCCGGGCCGTGCGGGGAGGCTGCGGGGAGGCTCCGCGGGGGCTCCGCGGGGGCTCCGCGCCCCCGGCCCGGCCCGGCCCGGCGATGCTCGGGGCCCGGGGGGGAGCACGATGGGGAGCACGGTGGGATCATCTCCCGTTTTTCCTGCCGGGGTTACCCCGATTTCTTCACCCCCTCTAAGGGGCCGGGGGATGCCCGGGATGGCAGTTCCTGCCCTGCTCGCCTGTCTGTCTGTCTGTCTGTCTGTCCTCACCTGCCCTGCCCTGCCCGGAGTTCCGGGTATATAAGAGCGGCCCGAGGAAACCTCCACGTATTCCATACGTAAAAGTGTACGTGGGAGAGGGAGCTAAAAAAAACAAAACAAAACAAAAGTTGCGATGCAAATGCGGGGCCGGCTCCATCCCTGGGGGAGGGGGCGTGGGGGGGAACGCTGCGGGGGCAGGGGGGGAGCCCGGAGCCCGCGCTGTTCCCGAGCTTCCCTCACCTCTGCGTGGCTCGGAATCGATCGGCGGAGCGCGGCCAGCCTGGCAATTAGGAGCTCATTAGCATATATGCAAATGGAGCAAAGATCTCTCTTTCTCTCTCTCTCTCTCTCTCCGCAGCCGCGGAGGAGCGGGGAGAGAGGGAAGCGCGGTGGGGTTTGGGGGGGTGGGAACGGGGACAAGGGAAAATAATAATAATTTAAAAAAAAGGTTATTTGAGGGTATTTTGGATGGTTTTATTTGATGGTTTTAAAGGCCAGCGCGGGCGCGGAGCGCTCGGGGGGCGCGCACACGCGCGGCTCCGGCCCGCGCTCCCCATTTGCTCCTTCATTCAAATAAATGTATTTATTTATTTATTTTATTTTTTTTTCTCTCCCTTTGACACAAACGCGCGGCCCCGCCTGAGCGGAGGGGTTCCTCCCCAAAAAAAAATAAATAAATTAAAATAAAGCAGCGCGGTGCCCTGAGCGCACACCGGGAACATCCCGGTAATTCGGGGACCCGCGGAGGGGCCGCGGCCGCGCTCGCACCGCTCCGAGCCCGGCCCCGGGGGGTGTTCCGAAGGTAACCACCGACCCCTCGCATTTTATTAACCACAAAACCCCCGCCGCACACGCTCCATCGCCGGTCCCCTCCTTACCTGCGATTTTATAAAGCATCGCAGGGCTTTTTTTCTTTTTTTTCTTTTTTTTTTTCTTTTTTTTTTCTTTTTTTTTTCCCTTACTAAGCCCAGATTAGGGGCAAAGTCTCGCTGGCATTTCCTGAACGCCGATTAAAGCCGGCGGGTCAGGCCAGGAGCGGGAGGTTTTTCCGCTCGGAGCCTTTTTCTCCGCTGCCATCTCACGAAGTTTCCCCCGGCGCTGAGCTTCCCCCCTCCATTTAGGAATTTATTTTGTTCCCCTCCTTCCACAAATCACGGCGTGTTTAAAAAAAAAATAACACCCGCTTCAAGTTATTCTTCCCCCACTCCGGATTATTTTATTTTTCCCCCTAATAAATAACGTTTTCTCCCTTTCGCCCGGCGCTCAAACCCCCCGGACAACGAGAACGAACCCAAACCCCCGGGAATCAATTCCCTGGGCTGCTCCGCGGTCGAGCCGAACCGATAAAAATACGGATTAAAAACACCCAAAGTGAAGCAAACCCCCGCGAGGGCTGGGCAGGGGTGGGGGTGGCCGGAGCCCGGGTTATTGGAAACAGAGAGAGAATCGCCGTTCTCTCTTCTTTCTTTCAAATTTCTTAGATTTTTTAAAATTTTTTTTTAAATTTTTAATTATTTGGGAAAAGCCTTTTTTTTTTCTGCAGTTTTCATTCCCACCGCGGCTGCTGAGCCGCTTTTCCCAGCCCCGTCCGGCTCGCTGCTCTCTGCATTCCTCTGCTCCATTCCTCTGAAATCCCCGCCTCACCAGCATTTATTATTATTATTATTATTTTTAATTATTACCATGATAATTCTATTTTTAAGATTCATTTATTTACTGCTAATGGCCAGAAGCGACGAACATCCTGCTCGGCCGAGGAACCGCGTGTTAGCCCGATAATTTCTGTCTGCCCCGGTTTATTATTATTATTATTATTTTTATTATTATTATTATTTTTATTATTATTATTATTAGGGGATTGGTTTGGGGGTTTTTTGGGGTTTTTTTTCGGGATTTCAGACGACGTTCCTGCGAACCTCCCGTGAGTTTGGCAATGCAGGAAACGCTGTACGGAAAGGAAATTTAAAAAAAAAAAAAAATAAAATTAAAATTCCCTTTTTGTTCCCCCTCTCTCGGCAAATCCGCGAGGACCAGCGAGAGGAGCCTGCAGAAATCTTCAAAAAAAATTACAGACCCCAGAACCTCTGGCATCACTTCCAGCGAGGACGGCGGCTTCGCCCACCAGATTATGCTGAAAAAAAAAAATAAAAATAAAGTTTTTTTTAAAAAAAGTGAATTATTATTTTTCCCCCCTCCTCATCCCAAAGTAACGATCAAAGAAAAGCGAGAACCTCTGCCTCCCGCTGGGACACTCGCTCATTTTTGGGGGGTCTCCAAGCGCCTCTTTATTTTCTCTGACGCCCAACTTTAAACCGGAGGGGTTGGAGCAAAGCGGCGGAGAAATTTCTCCTTTTTTTTTTTTTAAATTATTATTATTTCTATTTTTTATTTGGAATCCTCTCGGCACTGCTGGCTCCTCCAGCGGAACGCCCGCAGCCTTTACCCCCAGCCCGGGGGCTTTGTGCCCCTCTCATCTCATCTCAATTTTCTTTTTCCCAGTGCCAGGCGCTGCCACGGGAAGGGGCAGAGTCAGAGCAGCAAAACGGGCGCTTTAAACTGATTTTTTTTTGCAGAGATTTTCTGCTGGGAAGGCAAAACCCCGGGGCTGTGGACTGATCATCAGTCTCGGATGATCCAGGAGGAATTTTTTACCTCGGGATTTTCGGCGCTGCGTGTCCCGGGGCGGGGGGGGAGACAGGCGGGACCCCCTCAGCCCGAAAAAAAAACCCCAAAAACCCCCCAGGAAACCCAAATTAAACCCGAAATTCCCTCCAGAAGGGTCCGGGAGAGGTCCACGAGGGGAGAGGGGAGGAACATCCCCCCCTGCGCAGCCCCCCCGGGTTTATCTCTCTCGGTGCCCCCCAAACCCCCCAGCCCGGCCAAGGTGAGGCTCGGGGAGAGGCCGAGTGGGAGAAAATCGGGGAAAATCGGGGAAAATCCAGCAGCAGCTCCCCCAAAACCTGCTCAGAACCCCCAAACCCCCTGGGCTGGGGCATTTCAGGCACCAACTCCACCCGGGGAGATGCTCTGGGTGTGCAGAACATCCTCTGCAAACTGCCCTGCCTGCAGCTTTGGGGTTTGGGGTTTTTGGGGGTTTTTTTTTTCGGGATTTCAGCGAAGTTCCTGCAAATTTCCCGTGAGTTTGGAGGAGGAGGAGCAGTGGGTGCTGCCTGGGAGCAGCTCTGAGGGTGCAGGGCCCCGCTGTGGAGCAGCTTTCCCTGCTGGGTTGGTTTTTTTTTTCAAGGAAATTCCCTCCTTTTTTTTTTTTTTCTCCGTGTGGGAGATGTGGGAGCTCCCTAAGAAACGCCACGCATGGGTCAGAGAGGATTTTTGGGGTTTTTTAACTGCACTGAGATGTCCTGAGAGGATTTTTGGGGTTCTTTAAGTGTTTGCACTGAGATGTCCTGAAAGGATTTTTAGGGGTTTTTTAAGTGTTTGCACTGAGATGTCCTGAGAAGATTTTTGGGGTTCTTTGTGTTTGCACTGAGATGTCCTGAAAGGATTTTTAGGGGTTTTTTAAGGGTTTGCACTGAGATGTCCTGAGATGATTTTTGGGGTTTTTTAACTGCACTGAGATGTCCTGAGAGGATTTTTGGGGTTTTTTAACTGCACTGAGATGTCCTGAGAGGATTTTTTGGGGTTTTTTAACTGCACTGAGATGTCCTGAGAGGATTTTTGGGGTTCTTTGTGTTTGCACTGAGATGTCCTCAAAGGATTTTTAGGGGTTTTTTAAGGGTTTGCACTGAGATGTCCTGAGAAGATTTTTGGGGTTTTTTAAGGGTTTGCATTGAGAGGATTTTTGGGGTTTTTAGGTGTTTGCACTGGGATGTCCTGAGAAGATTTTTGGGGTTTTTTAAGTGCTTGCATTGAGAGGATTTTTGGGGGTTTTTTTTAAGTGTTTGCACTGAGATGTCCTGAGAAGATTTTGGGGTTTTTTAAGTGTTTGCACTGAGATGTCCTGAGAAGATTTTTGGGTTTTTTTAAGTGTTTGCACTGAGAGGATTTTTGGGGTTTTTAGGTGTTTGCACTGAGGTGTCCTGAGAAGATTTTTGGGGTTGTTTTTTTTTTTTAAGTGTTTGCACTGAGGTGTCCTGAGAAGATTTTTAGGGTTTTTTAAGTGTTTTCGCTGGGATGTTCTGACTTTAGCCAAGCCGTGGGTTATTTTCTGCAGACAATGTTCACATCCTCTGTGTGCGTGGCTGCTGCCCTGGCACACTCAGGTTTTTATTTGAGATCCTCCCAGCCGCCTCCCAACCCGGGGTACAGCAGCCTGAGCAGAGATTTGGGGGGGTAAGGGGAAAGGCTCTGGGGAGCTGGGTGGTTCCTAAATAAATTTCTTTGTCTTGGTGCCAGCCTCCTCTCCGTGGCTGGCATTTTTCTGCCTTGGCTGGGCACTTTCCCCGCTGCCTGGGCCGTGCAAGACAAAGGAAATGCCAACAAAAGCTGCCTTGGGAAGCAGGAGGGGGCAGAGGAGCTCTGGAAGCATCGCCAGGCCTGCAGGGACAGGATTTCCTGGCCACAGCCCCTGTCCTGGGTGTCCCCTGCCCCTGCCCTGGATGTCCCCTGCCCCTGCCCTGGGTGTCCCCTGCCCCTGCCCTGGGTGTCCCCAGCCTCTGCCCCTGTCCTGGGTGCCCCCTGCCCCTGCCCTGGGTGTCCCCAGCCCCTGCCCTGGGTGTCCCCAGCCCCTGTCCTGGGTGCCCCCAGCCCCTGCCCTGGGTGCCCCCTGCCCCTGCCCTGGGTGTCCCCAGCCCCTGCCCTGGGTACCCCCAGCCTCTGCCTCTGCCCCTTTGCTCCATCCTTGACTAAAAACCCCCACAGAATCCTCGTGGTTTCCCCCTGGCCCTCCCCAGCAAGAGCTTTCCCACCTCAAGTGGAAATTTATCCTGAAATTTTATCCCGAATTTTAATAATTCGGGCTGTTTTTAATAGTTCCACCCCCAAGGCTGAGTGGCTGTGAAGGGAACCCAGCAGCTTCAGAGGGGGAAGGGGGCTGAAGGCTAAAAAAAGGAGCAAATTAATTTACAATATTTAATCTTGGTCCGTTCTCTTGGCCTCGGATGTGATGTTGTCCTCAGCTTCAGATCACCTCCAAACCAACACCAAAAAAAAAAAAAAAAGAAAAAAGAAAAAAAAAAGAAAAAAAGAAAAAAAAAAGAAAAAAGAAAAAAAAAGAAAAAAGAAAAAAAAATTATATATATATATATATATAACCCAAACCAGGAAAAAACCCAGAAATCCCAAACCTAAATCCCAAAATCCCCTCTTTCTGGAGCCCTCGGTGCCTTTTTCTTCTGCCTCCAAGGGCTTCGATCTGGGCAGCAATTTTTGGAGCCCGGCTGTTTGTAAGGGATGCCTGGCACGAACGCGGCCTGATTCCAGCCCAGCTCGTTAAAAAAAAAACCCACAAAAAACAAACCCTTCCCTAGGTATCGAAGGGGATCACAAGGATATTTAAACATTCCCAGCGTGCACCTTTCAGCGGGCGGAAAAAGAAGGGAAAATCGCCGCGGTTTAATTCAGCATTGCTCCTTTTGAACTCCCACCGGCTCTCTCTGCCCGCGATTGTTCCTTCCCCGAGCCGGAGCCCGGAGCCGAGGAGGGAGCGCGGAGCTGCGGGGCCGGAGGGGCTGGGAGGGCCGGGCACAGCCGGGCCGGCAGAAAGGTCCATGGGGCTGCTTCCCCGTTCGGATTTATTTATTTTATTTTTTTTGAAAGATATTTTTTCCCCTCAATAGCCCAGAGCAGGGTTTTTGAGGCCCACGGCCCCGGTTTGTAATTACTCCCTCATATTTTGTGTGCACCGGGGAGAGGGTGGAGCAGCAGTTTCTTTTTTGTCTGGATCTCTGAGGAAGCTTTTTTTTTATTATTATTTTTATTTTTTCCCAAAGCGATAGCAAAAAAAAAAAAATTAAAAAATAAAATAAAAAAAAATTCCACAGCTGGTGTTGATGGATGAGACACTCAGCCATGTTCTGGTAGGGGAGGGGAAAAAAAAAAAAAAAAAGGCAAAGTCTAATTTTAGATGTTCTGAAATGCTTACAGCATGCGTGCCTCCAACGGGCTGGCACGGGAGCCTGGGGTTATTTCCAGCCCGGCAGAAGGAGAGGACAGGGACCCGGGATCTGCTGAGCCCAGGCTCTCCCCAGGTGACCCAGGGGGATCCTCTCTGCCCTGGGCAGGGCCCTCATGGAGATTTGCAGAGAGCAGCAGAGGAGAGAGGGCTCCCCTCACTCTGGGGCGTTCTCCTCACGTTTTGGCTCCGTCACTCCTGGCCAGGACCCTTTTGGGAACATCTCCACCTCCCCAAAAAGCAGCTTGGGGAGCCCCACTGGTGAAAACCCGAGCCATGCTCTGCCAGGCCGCTGTTTTCACCAGGAGCTCACTGCCCAAGGTGTTTTTCCTCAAATCCTCTCTCACCCCCTCCCCATTTCCCCACGGAGCCCCAACCCCACCCACCCCCTCCCAGGCTTTTCCTGCCAACCCCGGGGATTTTGGGCCAAGACCCCAACACCCCTCATTTTCTCATCTAACCCCAGAAGAGCTGGCCTGAAGCAGGGGAGGAGGAGAAGATTTGGGGAGAGAGCAAAGCCCCGGCAGCTCCCGGGGAATGCGCCGGGAGGACAAAGCAGCTCCAAAGGCTGCAGCCCCCTGCCCGAGCCCAGCCTCAGGGGAGGGTGAGGGTCTCAGCTTACCCGGCCTCTCACAAAAGTCTCCTCCATTCTAGCCAAGTAACCTTTATGTCCAGGGCCTTGCAAAGTTTTGCTTTCTCCCTCCGGGGTGAGGCACAGCGGGAGCGGCGGAGAAAGCGGCCGCTTGTAGGAGGTTCCTCGGCACAATAACCTCGGAGGAGTTTAGGGCTAAAGACTAAAAGGCTCTATTTACTTTCACTGGCAAGGAACAATCTAAGCAGATGTCCTTTGATGGGATTAGTTATTAATCCTCGAATCGTGGGGAAATGGGAAAATGATCCATTATTTTCGGCGGAATCCTTCGCTGCTTTCGGTTCCGAGGGTGGGGTGGGAGGATTGGGTAGCAGGAAAGGTCCCGACCTGGCTGTTTTGGCCGTTTTAAAAAAAATTTATTTTTGCAGTTTGTGCCGTGGAGCGTGGCTCTGAAATAAAATTTAGGAAAAAAAAAATCAAGGAGAAGTGGGGTTTGATTTCGCTAACAGCTGAGAACAATGCACTGTGTCAGGCACACAGCAGTGACGGGCTCGGGCATTCCTTGGATAAATAATAATAAAAATAAAAATAAAATTAATAATAATAATAATGATGATGATGATGATGATGATGGCACATCCAAAAGCCCACTCTCCAAGCAGCTTTGGTAACTCTGCCTCAAAGGTTCAGCTCCTCCCAACATCTCCACGGCCCATGGGTGGCAAGCAGCAGCTCGGTGGGCAGGTGTGGCTGGGTGTCTGCTGGGCATCCCAGAAATAGCCCCCGTGGGTGGGTGCAAGGGAGGGATGGGAAGAGCTGCTGAGATGCTGGCTTGGCTCAGGGGCCTCCTTTCCCCCGGGGGAAATCCCTGCAGACGCTTTTTTGCCGTGAGGGGAGGTGCCATCCTGTCACAGGCGATTTGTGGAGTTTATACGGACACTGCACTCGAGGTGCTTCGTCAGAATCATCAGAAGGCTCCAAGCAGCAGCACCTCGTTATTCAAAACTCTCCCACAGCTTTTCTCTGTAGCTCCCAAGAGCAGCTCCACACAGCTCTGGCTCTTTCTCTCTTTCTTCTCCAGTTCTGGCTGCTCCTTCCTGTCCCTGCCACGACCACCTCACCCTGTCTGTCCTACACACAGCATCTCACCTTTTCTGGCCTTTGCACAACCTCCTGTCCCTCCCTCCTCACTCCAAGTGGCTCCTTCCCAGCTCCCTCACCCTTTATCACACCCATGGCTGTCCCTAACAGGACATCTCACCTTTTCTGTCCCTTGCACAACCTCCTGTCCCTCCCTCCTCACAGCACAACTCCAACTGACTCCCTACCACCTCCCTCCCTCTTTATCCCCCCCGTGGCTGTGAGGGCAAGGCTGTCCCCACTCCAGGATAATTAACATTTTCAGGGGGAAGATTGCCTTCAGCACCATCTCCTTTTGTCTCCCCACATCATCCCACGGGGCTGGCTGGGAGGAACGACCCTGCAGGGAAGGGCTGGAGGAGGCAGCAGCTCCCACCCCGGGGTCACCCCAGCCACGGATCAGCCCCCAGGGGTGGCAGAGGGAAACCAGGAGCTGGGGTTTGCCCAACTCGCTGAATGTTGACAGTCCCAAACTCTGCCTGCCAGCCTCCCGTGCAGGGAGAGCAGGAAGAGATTCCCAATGAATAATTTACTCTGCTTTTGCTTTTGATTTGCCTTCTGATTGTGCACAGCAGCGCCGGCTCCGAGGGGGGAAACATGTTCTGATTAAAGATTTATACCGGGCCTGTAATTTTGTTGGTGGTGCTTAAATCCACTTCAAAGTGTGAGTGGGGTGGGTGTCAAATAAACACTCTGGAGCAGCCAGGAGCTTCTGGGACATCTCGGGGTGCGAGTGCACACACCAGGGCAAAGGATGTGACCCCACAGATGGGAACTTGGTGCTCTGGAAAGGTGCATCCTCCTCACCCCAAATACAGGGGAAAAGAAATTGAAATGACCTTTATTCCCTCAAACCACTGACTCCAGGCTCCTTCTCCTGAGCTCAGACCAATATAAATTAAAAAAAATTATATAAAATATAAAATATAAAAATATAAAAATACATATATAATATAATAATAAATATAATATATTATATATAAATATTATATTATATATTATATATTATATATATTATATTATATATAATAAAATATAACTATATATAAAATATAAAATTCATATAAAATATAAATTTGGGCTTTATTCTTTTCCTACTTTTCCCCTACACTTTTACTACTCTTCTTCTACTCTTCTCCTGCTCTTTGACCACCCAGAGAACAGTTTGTGGCTGCAGGGAGTGATCAGACCTGGAGCTGGAAGAGGCTCTAACCAAGGGTTACCCCACTGGGGAGGAACCAAACTTCAGCTTCCGCCCTCCCCCGTTACTGAAACTTGGAAATGCAGGCGAGGAAAAGCTCCAGGCCCTTCCCAGGCTGGCAGCTGAGCGAGCAGGGCAAAGCATTTTCTCTTCCTCTCCTCCCTTTTCCATCCCAGCACAGCCAGCGAGCACTTCCAGCACAAACAGGATCATCCAGCCTTCCCAAAAATGGCTTTTGATGAACCCTCAGTGCTGCCATTCCCAGCTCCAGCTGGCCAGGGAAGAGCCAGAGCTTTGTCCAAGGGGCCTGGCTCCCCACAGCTCCCAGCCCACCCCTGGGGAAAAAGCAGATTGCCTGAAATGGCTCCTCCAGCAAAAAAAATGTTCTGTGAGGTATTTTGGGGTCTGGCTGGCAGGATTCAGGCAGCAGGACACGTGGATATAAAACCCTGCAAGGAGAAGCCCCTCAGAGCTGGGTGGCTTGGATCCCACTCTCCAAACCATCCTTTCCCATGAGTGGGAAACTGATTTCTGTCAGCCCTGGGGTTTCTCCAAATGCACCTCAGAAGGGAAGGCAGGGATGGTCCAGGTGCTTCCTCAGCTTGGGGATCCTGCAGGCTGCTGTCATTGTCTGGGTCAGCAAAGAGTCGGGCTGGTTTGGGTTTTGAGGGAACACAAAGCTCACCTTGTCCCACCCCTTGCCCTTCCACGGGCCCAGGTTGCTCCAAGCCCCAGTTCAAAATTCCAAATTCCCGTTTTTGGGGGCTTTGCTCTCCCGAAATCTTCTCCCCTCCTTATGTGCTGCTTCAGATCAGCTCTCCTGGGGTTAAATGGGAAAATGAGGGACTGTTTGGGTCTTGGTCCAAAATTCCCATTCACCCATGATTCAAACCTGGCCTTGAACACTTCCAAGGATCCAGGGGCAGCCACAGCTTCTCTGGGCACCCTGTGCCAGGGTCTCACCACCCTCACAGCCAAGAATTCCTTCCCAAAATCCCATCTAACCCTGCCCTGTGGCAGTGGGAAGCCAATCCCCCTTGTCCTGTCCCTTCAAGCTCTTGTCCAAAGTCCAGAGCCCCTTTAGGCCCTGGGAGGGGCTCCAAGGTCTCCCCAGAGCCTTCTCTTTTCAAAGCATCACCACGGGGAACCCAAAAAATGGACCCGGGGGGCCCAAACCGCCCCAGGCTGCAGCCCCGGGGTGCCCCAAAGCCTCGCAGCCCCTCGGACCCGCATTTCCAGCATCCCCGGCCGCGGTGATTGACAGTGATTGACAGCTGTCAATCAGCGCCGCGGCGCGCTGCGCTCTGCCGCCACCTGGCGGCCGCTGCGGAGAAACGCGCCCACCCCGCCAAGGCAAGGAACTCGGCTCGGAGAGAATGAAAGGAAATAAAGGAAATAAAGAAAGGAAAGGAAATAAAGGAAAGAAAGGAAGGAAATAAAGGAAATAAAGGAAGGAAATAGAGGAAATAACGGAAATAAAGGAAATAAAGGAAGGAAATAAAGGAAATAAATAAAGGAAATAGAGGAAATAAATAAAGGAAATAGAGGAAATAGAGGAAATAAAGGAAATAAAGAAAATAAATAAAGGAAATAAAGGAAATAAAGGAAATAAATAAAGGAAATAAATAAAGGAAATAGAGGAAATAAATAAAGGAAATAAAGAAAATAAATAAAGGAAATAAATAAAGGAAATAAAGGAAATAAAGGAAATAAAGGAAATAAAGGAAATAAAGGAAATAAAGCATAGCGGCTGAACCCGTGGGGAAGGGGGATCTCCCCCTCCCTTGCATCCGTTTTGGGGTGAAAAGGTGATTTTTGCTTGGTTTAGCTGAAATAATCTTGGCCTGGTTTAGCTGAAATAATAGAACTGTGGGGTATTTAAGGCTGGGAGAGGCCTCTGAGGTGGTCGAGTCCAACTGTTCCCCCAGCACTGCCAAGGCCACCACCAATGCAAGTGCTCAGTGTCACATCCAAACCTCTCTTGGATCCCTTCAGGGACAGGGACACCCTCCGGCACTGGGAAATCTGTGCCAGCGCCCGACCACCCTCTCCAGGAAGGAATTTTCCTGATTTCCCACCTAAATCTCCCCTGGCACAGCTTGAGGCCATTTCCTCTGGTCCTGTCCTTTGCTCCCTGGGAGCACAGCCCGACCCTCACCCGGCTGCCCCCTCCTGTCAGGGAGTTGTGCAGAGTGAGAAGGTCCCCCTGAGCCTCCTTTTCTCCAGGATGAGCCCCCCCAGCTCTTTCAGGTGCCCCAGCCCCTTCCCCAGCTCCGTTCCCCTCTCTGGACACTCTCCAGCCCCTCAATGTCTTCCTTGTTACCCAAAACTGATCCCAGGACTTGGGGTGAGGATCCCAGGCCCTTCCTGCAGGTACCAACCCTCACAGCACTCCCAGGCAAATCCTGAAGCCAGAGGTGCCCAGCCAGGCTGTGCAGCAGGGAGCCACCCCAAAGACACCTCCTCAGACCACACTCACTGGAAATCCTCACTGGGAGCCCCAGAGAAATCCACCTCCACCGCTGGAGGGAGGCCCTGATTTAAAGTCCAGCCCACATGGTTCTCGTTGGGCATCAGGGGATGGTCCAACCCCCACCAGGAAAAGTTTTGGGTCAGAAATGCAGCGCCTGAGCCGTGGAGAGGTTGTGAGGATCTGTGGGAGCCACAGCGTGGGGTGTCCTGGGGTGTCCTGGGGTGTCCTGGGGTTTCCTGGGGTGTCCTGGGGTGTCCTGGGGTGTCCTGGGTTGTCCTGGGGTGTCCTGGGCTATCCTGGGGTGTCCTGGGGTGTCCTGGGGTGTCCTGGGGTTTCCTGGGGTGTCCTGGGGTGTCCTGGGGTGTCCTGGGTTGTCCTGGGGTGTCCTGGGCTATCCTGGGGTGTCCTGGGGTGTCTTGGGGTGTCTTGGGCTATCCTGGGGTGTCTTGAGGTGTCCTGGGGTGCCCAGCCCAGCCCAAGGGAGGCACCAGAACAGGGATGGGCAGTGGGAATCACCATCTCCACCAGGAGGATCCCAGGGGAGCCCAAAGCATCCCAGTTCTCTGTGAACACGCAGGGGTGGAGAACATTGATCTGCTTCTCCAATTTTCTTGCCATCTCCTGGAAGTAGGTTGGGATATTTTCTGTAGTCTTGCAGCACGTGGCAGACAGGAAACTCCAGGACTAAAACTGCTGCTCCAGCTGCAGTTTTGTGACAAATGCAATGGTGCAAAGCTGCTGAATGCTCTCCTCTTGACCCACAACCTAACTCCAACTACAAATAAAAACAAATCAGATTTTTTTTTTTGCTGGGTTAGTGTTCTGCCTGAGTGTGTGAGACAATCAGATTTGATTGTTACAAATGGTGACCACTCTGCCTGGGGGCAGCCCCTCCACCCAGCCAGGGGTGTCCTGGTCCTCAGCCTGGCTGGATCCTTCAGGCTGGGAGCTCTTGGGTTTGGCTGGTTTCCCCAGATTTGGGTGGTTCAGAGTCCTTTGCCCTCTGGAAGGCTCCGAGCCAGACAAAAGAACAAAATGGAGTCTTCAGATTCTCTGTTTTCAAGGTTGTTTGTGTTGTTTATTATTTCTTAACTTTTCATTTGCTCTGTGCCCAGCCAAGGTCTTTGCAGCTTGGGCATCAGGCAAAGACTCCTCCTCTGATGGAGGCTCATCATCTCTTATACCAATTGTTACATATCCATTATTTACAATTACACACCAATATCTACAATCTGTACTAAACAGGTCATTTCTACTCTGACCCAATCTCCTTGAACTACTTTGTGCCACCATCACAGCAGAAGATGGAGAAGAAGAAGACCCCAGGGCACCACCCAGAATCCTCCATCTCGTCCCAATTCACCCCTATTCTAAAAACCCAAATGTGACAAACTACACTATTCTCTATCACACTTTTGTGGTTTGTCATTCCTCTCTCAGTGTTGGAAGCTTTTCCCATGGACTGAAGTCAAAGCCAGTGTCTTCCTGGGTTCTGTGCCAGGGTCTCCAACCCCCCTGTACAGGTTTCCAACCCCCCTGTACAGGTTTCAAACCCCCCTGTGCAGGTTTCTGACTCTCCAGGGTATCCAAAGGAATGCCCTGGGCTCCCCCAGGAACCCCTGAGGACAGGGGGCTCAGCCCTGCTCCTGCATCCCTGCAGCTGCTCCAGATGTGTCCCGCTGCTCCCTGCTGTGAGTTCCTGCCCACAGCAGCCTCACCTGCAGGCCAGGTGACACCAGAGCATCCCCACCTCACCTGGAGCCCGCAGCGACGCCCTGCCCGTGCAGAGAGCAGGGAAGGAAGAGCCAGAGGCGTGGAAAAATTATCAGAAACGTGTATTTTTTTTTTTCTTTTTAATAGTAAACCTCTTTACAACAAATATAGTGAAAGAGTTTCCAAACAAAACTCATAAAGAATTTCTCATGGTAATTATTATTATTATTATCGTCATTTTTTTTAATATATTTTTGTTTTTTTTCTTATCGTGGAATATACAATAACGCATCACCATACAGCACAAAAAAAGGAATATTGAAAAAACGAAATAGACGTTCTCAACCACGTGCTGCAGTCCCTGGGAAGGAGCCACTGATTGTCAAGGGAGCAAGGACGGGAGGGGACACGGGGACAGAGAGCGGGGATGGCACCCCCGGGGCGCGGGAGGTTCTCACTCAGGCCAGACCCCGAGGGTGCAAACAGACGGAAATCAAAGATCTCGACAGAAATCAAAGATCTCGACAGAAATCAAAGATCTCGACAGAAATCCTCCCTCCCCTCCCGCCGCTGCTGCTGCTGCCGGGCTCTCCGGAGAGCTGCTGACCCCGGGGAAGGGCTCGCCCCGGCCCCTGCGCCCCACGGCTGCCCCGAGCTGCCACCCCACGGGCACCCAACCCCTTGACTCGCACACACACACACACCCACGCACACGGGCGGAGGAGCATCAGGGAAAAAAAAAAAAAAGAGGTTAAAAATATATATATATATATATTATAGATACAGTTTCTCTCCTTTTTTTTTTATTTTTTTAAAGTTTTTTTTTTTCCCTTTTAAATTGCTTCTCGAAACAATAAATAAAACTCCTCGGGGGGGGCGGGGGGAGGGAAGTGCACGTCCTGTTTTTGTTTCTACCTGTGCAGCACCCTGGGGGGAGGATGCAGAGCTGCCTGTGCCGGTGCAGACGGGCTGAGCGGGGACATCCAACGAACCATCACACGGAGAAGCTGATGGGGAGGAGGGGGGCATTTCTTTTTTAATTTTTTTTTTCTTTTTAGTGCATCGTTTTAAAGGGTCTATTCTATTTTACAAAGGTGTTTTGGTTTGTTTTTTTTTTTGTTTTTGCAGACACCCCCGAGTTTGCTAACATCTACCTGCTTAACTGAGCAAAGGGGATGGGGGAGAACCAGGGCCCGACCCGGAGGCCACGGGGGACAGGAGGAGGGAGCAGCACGATGGTCCCCAACCTCCCCAGCATCCGATTTGCCTGCAAATGCTTGGAAAAGAGCCGTGGGGAGGAGAGGAGTCACGGCCCAAGGTGGGCTGCTCCACCCCTGGGCTTTGGAGATGCCAGGAGCGCACGGGGACATCCCAGAACCGTCCCCCCCCCTTTTTTCTTTTTCCCCTGGGGGAAGGAGGATGTCCCTGCGGCTCCCAGGTGGGTTCACGCCCGGAGGGTGAGGAGCTGGACCGGCCTCAGCGGCACCAGCAGGGAAATCTCGCTCTGAAAGCCCACCCGAACTGAAGAAATCCCTCTCTGGGGGGGTTTCTCTCCTTTCCCCGTGGTGGATTCGGGGGGCTGGGGGGGGGGGACAGCAGCTGCCCATCCCCACCCAGCCACCATCGGGCTGGGGGGAGTGATGGTAAAAACCTCCGAAAACCATCCCAGGCTGTCTGGAGGCAGCCTGAGCCACACCACCCTCTTCTGGCTCCAGCAAAGCACATTTCCAACAGGCGTCACTCCAAAGAACGGAGCTCGGGGAGGAAGAAACCGGGAAATCACTGAGTTTTCCCCTGGAAGGAGCCAGCTGACTGTGCCTGAGAGCCAGAGCAGCCCTGCCCACTCGGGATGCCCGAGGCTCACGGGTGGGTGGTGCTGAGCTCCCCGGACCCACGGGGGACACGCCGGCGTGTTGGGAACCCTGTGGAAAAGCCAAACCTCGTAGGAAAAGTGGCTGCTCCTGTCCAGGACCCTGGCGAGGGTCTGGGGCGTGGAAATTTTTAAGGAGCAAGGGGGTGCACGGGAAAGAGCCAAGAGGGTGAAACAAGAAAATCGCTGTACAACTCGGCCATGTCCAAAGTCAGTATTATTACAATATACTCTGACAAAAATAGAATCTCATTTCATATCAATACAACAGAAAAAAAAAAAAAAAAACCAAAACAAAACAAATCAAAAAAAAAAAAAAAAAAAAAGAAGAAAAAAAACCCAAAACAAAACCCCAAAACCAGTTTTCTGTACTGTTATACCATTGCTAACAGATTGAAACTCGCTATTTACAATTACAGTAGCCAGGTAAAATACTACAGGGGAGGGACTAGAGAGAGGAGGGGCAGAGGGACAGAAGGGAGATAAAAATCGCCAGGGAAAAGAGAAAAACAAAGGGGGGAAGGCCCTTTTTGTATCCCGAGCGTGGCTTCCCGCACTGCACAAGGAAGGGTGATGGGTGGAGGTAGTGAGAACATAATACTTGGTTTGTGGGTCTGGTTGGGGTTTTTTGGGGGGGAAAAGAAACAGGAGGAAGGGAAAAAAAAAAAAAAAAAAGAGAGAGAAAAGTGAAGGGAGAGGGGAAGTGGAATAAAAGGATGAAGATGGGAAAGGGAACCCAAAGCAAACCTTCAGCTGAAGCCCACTTCAGCCCGGAGGGAGGTGGATGGGGATGAATTTTCACCACTTTGGGTGGTGAAAATCCCCCAAACATCCCCGAATTGTGCCCTCAGCTGGAGGGATGGCAGAGATAAGGAGTGGCTGGGAGGATGCTCCTTCCCCACCTGAGGGATGCTCCCCCTGTGAGGGTGGAGGGGACCCCCAGAGCACCAAGTGCCCTCTCCCCCAGCTGGGCTCTGGGCTGGCAGCAGCAGTTCCCAGCCTTTTCCCCCAGAACTGGTGACAAACATCCCAATTTGCACCCAAAGGGATGGGGGAACCTCCCCCCCAGCCAAGCAGCACAAGGGGAGAAGAGCAGGAGGTGAAATTTTCAAGGAAAAGGCTGAGGGGGTTTTTTGTAAATTCGCTTTTCCCTTGGTTTGCTGAAATGGTTCTGGAGAGGAAGAGGGAAGTGAAAAAGGGGGAAGGGAAAGGAAACGAGTTCTCCCTCTTTGCCCAAGCCCACACGTGGCCTGGTGGCCACCAGCTCTGGACTGAACACTTCCACTGCCCTCAGACCCCGACCCTGGCAGCGGCCTCAAACACAGGACAGCAACAAAACCCCTTCCCCAAGGGACCCCCAGGGACTCCCTGCCACCACCACACCCTGCTGACAACCACAGCCCACTGCCAGGCTGCCCTCAAGGCCAATCCCGAACATCCAGCACAGCCAGGCTCTCTGCCACCCCCCAAAAAGCACCCCTGGAGCAGGGGGGTCACCCTGCCCCCTTGCTGATCACCCCCAGAGCGGGCAGGACCATCCCCAACTGCTCCATCACCACCCCAGCAGCCCCTCCCAGCGTTTTCAGGCTCCATCCATCATTTCGGGTCCTGCTCCGCTCCCAAATCTCCTCCAGGGGCGGGGCAGGTGATTCCCACCCCATCCTGAGCCACACCCTGTGACCTTCCTGCCTTCCTTCCATCCTCCTCCTCCTCTCTGCACCAAACCTCGGCCATCCCCAGCCTCTCCTGCTCCCTGGGAGGAACCAACCCCTCTCTCTGCCCCTGCCCCCGGCACAAACCCCCCCAAAAAAACAGCTCTGCCAAGCCCTGGGAAAGACCAGCCTTCCCGGGCTGGGGGGTCACAGCCCCCCAAAAATCTGCCAGCCCCCCAAAATCTGCCAGCCCCCCCAGCTCAGCCCCCCACAGCTCCTGGGAGGGGAGGGGGCGATGCTGCTGCCCCCCACCCCGGCTTACCTGTGCTGTCTGGAGGGATCCACAGAGAGTTTTTGTGTTTTTTTGTTTGTTTTTTTGTTTTTTTTTTTTTTTTTAGAAGGTAAAGATCAAGAAACAGACTTTGGTTAAGTAACCACACGTTTAGAAAGGAATAATATCAGTTTGGAAACATCTCAGTGCATACTTCTTATATGAAAATATACACAAATGTATTTTCATTCTCCAAAAAAGGAACAATTAAAAACAAAAGCAAACTAGCCCAAACACAATATATTAGCTGTTTTTTTTGTTGGTTTTTTTCTTTTTTTTTTTTTTTCTTGTTGTCATCCTTTAAAATCTTTAACGCTACACTTTGTTCAGGTTACACTTTTTTTGTCTTTTTTTTTTTTTTTGTAAATGTTTTTTTTTGTTTTCTTCATGCATTTTACACCTTTATAGCCTTTGAGAATAAATAAGCTCCATTTTGCTTCCACATCTCTAAAAACTGCAGCATTTTAACTATTGTCATTTAAATCGTGCAATTTTTTTTTGCAACACCCCTTTTTAAAAAATGGAAAATATATATATATATTTTAAAACTAAACCCTATACAACGCAAAAAATTCCAAATTAAAAAAAAAAAAAATTATACACAATTGTAACTGTCAACAGTACAGATGAGCACGAGAAATAAAATTAGATCAGAAACATATTTATAGAAGCACAAAAAAGGAGGGTGTTGGTTTCTTTAAAGATTGTCATTCTTCTTGTTGTCTTTTGAAAATTAGGAGGAGTTTACCAGATACTACAGTCTGGGGGAGGGAAATAAAGGATAATGACCCGGACAAAAAAAAAAAAAACAAAAATAAAATAGAATATAATAATAAAATAACCCCAAGCCCCCAACAAAATAAAGACCCCGACAAAACAGCCCCCAAAGCCTTTTTTCACTGCGAGGTGAAGCCCACGAGCTGTACCTGCCCGTGGCACCAGCCCGGGGATGCTCCAGTCCCGCGGATCCGCTCCCGGCACGGCCCCCAGCCGCTTTGGAATTTCCGTTTGGAATTTTCTGGCGCCTTCCCCCGCCAGGCACATCTCCAACCTGCAGCCAGGCGACCCAGAGCGTCCATCCCTCGGCTCGTTGTGTTCTCCAGGCTCTCAGCTTCCAGGCAGAAGTGCGAACTTGGGAGTCAGGGCGTGAAGTCAATGAGCAAAAATGGGTTTTTTTGGTTTGTTTTTGTGTTTTTTTTCCCCTCGGCGTTGGGTCTGCGCTGCCGCCTCCTCGCCGGGGTCTCTGGAGCAAAGTGGGGCAGAGCCCGGGTTGGTTGGGTCGAGTTTTGTTTGTTTTTGTGAAGAAGAAACGAAACAAAACAAAAAAAAGTACAAAACCAGAGCGATGAGACGTCATCATCCCGCCTAATTTCCAAAGCAAGGCCGTGCAAAGAGCTCGGGCGCGCCTCCGGGACATCCGGCGGGGGCCAGCAGGGCCAGGCTCCGTCCGTGGGTCTGTCCCGCTTCCCCAGGGACAGACGGACAGGGAGGGAGGGAGGGAGGGAGGGAGGGAGAGCCGCTCCTGCCGCCGCTGCCTCCCGGAGGGGAGAGCCCAGGGTGTCCCCTGCCCGCTGGGTTTGGCTCGGGGAGGGGAGACGGGGAGGGTTGGACTGCACAAAACCTGCCAGGGGGGCCTGTCCACCACCACCACCACCACCACCACCTGCCCAGGGCCTTTCCAGAGCACGGGAACAGGAGAGGGAATTCCAAATTTAGCGTTGGAAATTCCAAATTTATCACTGGAAATTCCAAATTTAGCATTGGAAACTCCAAATTTATCATTCCTTTGGGGCAGGAATTCGGTATTTCAAGGTCTGGAGGGGGGATTTTATCTGGGTATTATCTCCATGCCTTGATCCTCAAGCAGGGATGCTGGTGAGGAGAGGGTACCCAGGGCCTTTCCAGAGCATGGGAACAGGAGAGGGAATTCCAAATTTATCATTGGAAATTCCAAATTTATCATTCCTTTGGGACAGGAATTTGGTATTTCAAGGTCTGGAGGGGGTGGATTTTACCCAGGGCCTTTCCAGGGCACGGGAACTGGAGAGGGAATTCCAAATTTAGCATTGGAAATTCCGAATTTATCACTGGAAATTCCAAATTTATCACTTGAAATTCCAAATTTAGCATTGGAAACTCCAAATTTTATCATTCCTTTGGGGCAGCAATTTGGTATTGCAAGGTCTGGAGGGGGGGATTTTATCTGGACTTTATCTCCATCCACAAGCAGGGATGCTGGTGAGGAGAGGGCACCCAGGGCCTTTCCAGAGCACGGGAACAGGAGAGGGAATTCCAAATTTAGCATTGGAAATTCCAAATTTATCATTGGAAATTCCAAATCTATCATTCCTTTGGGGCAGGAATTTGGTATTTCAAGGTCTGGAGGGGGAGATTTTACCCAGGGCCTTTCCAGAGCCCTGGGAATAGGAGAGGGAATTCCAAAATTATCATTGGAAAGAATAAAACCGTTGTTTGGAAAAGCCTTTGGGGCAGGAATTGGGTATTTCAAGGTCTGGAGGGGGGGGATTTTATCTGGATTTTATCTCCATGCCTTGATCCACAAGCAGGGCTGCTGCTGAGGAGCTGAGCATCCACCACCCTGACCCCTCCACCGGGTCTCCACACACAAATCTTCACCCAATTCCTGCAGGATTCCCTCTCCTCCTCCAACCACTCCCTTTCAGCCACCCTATTCACTTCACAATCATCACCAGTTTCTTTTTTTTGCCTTGTTTTTCCAATTAGAAACTTTGTGATAAACGCTTGGTTGGGAAGAGTTGATAAAACCCCACAGATTTGCTTCTGGTTTGCCCTCATCCTGGGACGTTTTTACGCCTCATTCTGGCAGAGGGATCCAGGAGGGGGACAAACCCCACTGTGACTCAGCTCCCATCCCTTTGCTCTGCCTTGGAGCAGCTCCCAGCTCCTCCACACCCCCCCAAGGTGGTGTCCAGGCAGGTTTTGTGCCAGTTTGGGACCGTGAGCCCAGGGGCGAGCAGAGCTGGGGTGTCCCTGCACGGGGTGACAGGGCAGCAGGCTGGGAGGGGGACAGGCATCCCTGAGGAGAGCACCTGCTGGGAGAAAGCCCATCCCTCATGGCCATGCCAGCCAGGAAGGGCCCCTTCTCCTCCAAACCCTCCCACCGTGGGCAGGCTGATGAATTTTGAGATCAGGGCGCTGACAACCCATCCCTGGGAAAACTGCCAGAGCAAGTGGCAACACGAGGAAATTCCTCGTTTTTCCCTTTTTCCTTCCTCTAAATCAGGCTGAAGCAGATTTTCTGCACAGCCCACCATTGCCTTTTGAGGCCTAGAAACCTTCAGGCAAAATCTCATTAGGATCATCACTTCAGTTTCAGTTTCCCATTTTCCTGATTCAAAGCTTTGGCCCATGTGCAATGGGAACGCATTTTTAAAATGCTCTTATGGATGCTGTTTGCTAAAATCCACAATTTGCTCTCAAAACCAGCACTAAATGCATCCCCTCTCCACACACCTGCTGTGCCCAGGTGGAGGTGAGGCCTTCCTGGGAAATGGGAACTTCAGTGTTCCAATCACCCTCAGGAACAGTGGAGCTCCCTGCTCTGGTGGGAAGGATGCTGTCTGCATCTCCACTCGTCATGAAAACAGGATTAAGCCTTAAAAATCTGTCTCTTACTCCCCTGATGCAGCTTTCCAGGATCCAGGAGCCTCGAGCAGGCTGTGGATGTGGCTGCATCCTGTTTCACATCCAAGCTGGGCTCTCTGAGACGCCCTACTCTCCCTTCCCAGCTGGTTGAGGAAAACCCTTTTGGAGGAAAACCCGTGCCTACCAAAGCCCTTCAAGCTTCCAGAGAGCTGGGTCAGGCCTGAACCAGAGCTGGCTCAGCTCAGAGCCCCTCCCTGCACACGGGACACCCAGGAATGGCCAGCAAAGTGCATTTTTGGGGCTGCTCTGTGCCCCGTTCCCCCCCGGAGCCCATCCTGCCGCAGCCGCTCTGCCTCAGGGATCCTGTCCCACCTTCCCAGGGGGGTCTGAGGGCCCAGCCCGCCCGCCCGCGGGGGGGAACCACCACCAGGGGCTGCTGTTTTTTGTTTTTTTGGGGGATGAGGACACAGCTCTTGCACCCCAGCCCTCCCCATCCCCACACGCCCGGCCCTTCCCCGAGGAGCAGCGCCGTATGTACTGCATGCGTCGCCCGCCGCCGCCGCTGCTGCTGCTGCTGCTAGAACGAACGCCTACAAAAATCCTAAAGCTATTTCTCAGGCAGTTTATGATAATTTCCCCCCTTTCCCCTCCCCACCACCACCACCTACCCCCTCATCCCCATCCCCATCACCCACCCCCCCTCCCCAGCCCCCCCTCTCCCCGTGGAGCTCCCAGGGACGGCGGGGACCCCGTTATGTGACCCAGGTATCCAACCGCATCCTCTTCACGGAGGGGCTCTCCCCCTCGGGCTCGCTGGTGGCTCGCAGGAGGCCCAGGGAGGAGCCGAAATCGGGGCGGGCGGGGTCGTCCCGCTCGCTGCTGCCCTCGTAGGAGCTGGTGTTGCTGCTGAGGCTGTCGACGGGCGAGCGGCCGGTGGGCTCGTGGCGGGGCTGGTGGGGGAAGGTGCTGAGCGGGGTGGCAGTGTTCCTCTCGCGGTTGGGCGAGACGGGCTCCGACTTGATGCTGATGTTGGGGTTGGTGTTGACAGTCAAAGTGGTGGTGTGGGACAAGTGGCTCCCTTGTCTGGGCCGCAGGAAGAGGTTGGGAGAGGAAGAGGAGGAGGAGAAGGAGGAGAGGAAAAGGGGAGGAAGGGGGAGAAGAAGGTGGAGGAGGAGATAATGGGAAATCACTCATTGTTTTATCTTTTTACCCTCCGGCGCACAGAATTCAGAACTGCACACACTGCAGCCGAATGAACCCATGATTATAAACCTGGATTCGATTATTTATCTGGATTTGTAAGCAGAATTACGACTTCAGAATCAGAACTGTGACTCCAGGATTCATAATCCGTGCAGTCACCAGGACCCATCAGCACCGAGCTGGGATCAGAGCCTGTGGGCAGCATCCCTCCTCCCCCAGCACCCCGTGATCCCACCCACTGTCCCTCAGCACTGACCCAAATGCCTGGAGAAGAGGGCCAGGCTGTGACACCCCTGCCCCATGGGTGTCCCTGCAGCTCTGCCCCAGCATCCGTGGGGCTGCACAGACCCAGCACAGGGCTGGCTCAGCTCAGGTGGTTCTGCTCAAAACTGGGAACCTCCTCAACCTCTACTACAACACAAAATTTTGTCCAGGCTTTCCACACATCCCACGGCCCCCCAGCAGCTACTGAGGAAGCTGCTGCCTGCCCCGCCTGGAAAACACACACCAGGCAGTGAGGAAACACTAAACTCCCACACAAAAACCTGGTCCGTCCATCCACCCCTCCATCCATTCCTCCACCCATCTATCTATCTATCCCACCCCTTCATCTGTCCATCTATCCTTCCAGTCCTCTATTCATCCCCACCTCATCTCTCCATCCATCCATCCACCCCTCCATCCATCCATCCACCCCTCCATCCCTCCATCCATCCATCCATCCATCCCTCCACCCATCTGGCACTTCATGGTGGAAGTGTCAGTGTCTTTGACTCAGTGGCTGGGGCAGTCTTTGATCCCCACTGATCCTCTTCAGTTCCTGCCCCTCTTTGTCTCATGGTCTCAATGTGATCATGGGCAAGTGATTTAAATCTTTATTTTGCCTGTGTAATTCTGTGTGTGGATGCTTTATTCCAAATTAAAAGCAGATCCACTTCAGATCCTGCTCTAAGATGCAAGTGCTTGTGTTTTCTGCCCTGGAGAAAAGCAATCTCTCTGCAATACCAAAAGCCACCTTCTACACCAGCAGGGCACAATTCCAGGCACCTTATCCTGCACTGTCCATCCCATCTAACACTGCCTCTGGCTGAGTCTCAGCTCCCCCCAGGTGAGTGCAGGGATCAACCCCACTGTGCAGGAGAGACTCTCAGAGCATCCCCAGGTACCCTGATCTCAGCCAGGGACTCTGGGCCACTCCTACAGCAACAGGGACAGAACCCCCCAAACTTCACAATTCCAGGCACCTTATCCTGCACTGTCCATCCCATCTAACACTGCCTCTGGCTGAGTCTCAGGTGAGTGCAGGGATCCCAGGTGAGTGCAGGGATCATTCCCACTGTGGACAGGCAGCAGGAGGGACTCTCAGAGCACCCCCAGGTACCCTGATCTCAGCCAGGGACTCTGGGTCACTCCTACAGCAACAGGGACAGGACTCCCCAAACGTCCCAAGCCAGCTGTGCTGGGCCCTCCCGCAGCTGTGCACGGGCACACAGCTCCTGCCCCCCAGGAACAGAGTGTGGACCCACCAGGGCCTGACACTGGGAGCCTGGAGAGCCCAGGGAGCGGCCACAGCTGGGGCTCTGCAGGTTTGGCCCCCTCAGAGGAATTCCCCATTTCCCTCTGGTGTCACTCACATTAGGTTTCCTAGTGACACCGGGACCAGGTGC
>JADMLD010000254.1:0-125000 GCA_017589585.1 Phylloscopus whistleri | reverse complement strand
GCTGGCCAGCAGACACAGCTGGTGTGTGTGTGAAATGGTTTGTGCTGGAGTCACAGAATCAATCGGGTTGGAAAAGATCTCTGAGATCCAGGCCAGCCTGTGACCAAACACTGCATCGGCTAAGTGCCACCAGAGGGACATTTAAAGGCCATCCAGTCCAACATGCAGGGATGCTTTCCACTACCCCAGGTTGCTCCAAGGCCTGTCCAACCTGGCCTTGGACACTGCCAGGAATGGGGCAGCCACAGCTTCTCTGGGCAACTTGTGCCAGCAGTTCATCACCCTCATTGTAAACCATTTCCTCCTTAGATCCGACTGTCTTCCACCCTCAAGGCATGAGCTGCTGGCAGGACCTCACACCCCACAACAGCCAGCAGTGCTCCTGCCCCCAGGCACAGCCATGAGCACGTGAGACCCCCAGAGCCACCTCCAGCCAGGTGTACAGTGCACAGACACCCCTCCTCCCCTCCTGGGGCAGCAAACCCTGGCAGCTGACACCCACCTGTGCCTTGGGGCATCCCCACCTGTGCCTGGGGCATCCTCACCTGTGCCTGGGGCATCTCCACCTGTACCTGGGGCATTCCCACCTGTACATGGGGCACCCCCACCTGTACATGGGGCATCCTCACCTGTGCCTGGGGCACCCTCACCTGTACCTGGGGCACCCTCACCTGTACATGGGGCATCCTCACCTGTGCCTGGGGCACCCTCACCTGTACCTGGGGCAATTCTACCTGTACTTGGGGCATCCTCACCTGTACCTGGTACATTGCCACCTGTACCTGGGGCATCTCCACCTGTGCCTGGGGCATCCTTACCTGTACCTGGGGCATCCCCACCTGTACATGGGGCATCCTCACCTGTACCTGGGGCATCCCCACCTGTGCCTGGGGCATCCTCACCTGTACCTGGGGCATCTCCACCTGTGCCTGGGGCATCCTCACCTGTACCTGGGGCATTCCCACCTGTACTTGGGGCATCCCCACCTGTGCCTGGGGCATCTCCACCTGTACCTGGGGCACCCTCACCTGTGCCTGGGGCACCCTCACCTGTGCCTGGGGCGTACCCTGGGCCAGCCCCACACGCAGAGTGTCCCGGGTGGCAGCAGGGGGCGCTCCCCGCCCGCCGTGGGGACACGTCACTGTCACCGTGTCCCCCCTCCACGGGCACCCCACACCCCGGGACCCCCTCCCCCACAGCAGCCGCTGTTCCCACCCCTCCACGGGCACCCCGTGCCCCGGTACACTCGGCCCCCCACACCTGCAGGGCAATGCCTTTCCCACGCAGAACCTCGGGAGCATTGAAAATCCCAGCGGGGCACCTCACACCAGGTGGGAATTTTACCAAAGGTGTGAATGCTGGCGGAGAAAGCCAGGGAGGAAAGCGCTGCTCCTTCGGGAGATGGTCAAACCGCGGCCAGCCACGTCAGCCTGACACAGACACCCCTCAAACCCTCCTGGCACCCTCTCCTCCCCCTTTCTCTCTCTAATTTTGGGTGTCTCGTGGTTTCAGCCGTCCCCACAGCAGCAGCACACACAGAGGTGGCTGTGCTGGTGCTGCCAACGCCACTGGCATTTCCCCAGCACACCCCACCCAGTATCCTGGCAGCAGGATCCCTGCTCCACACCATCCACCACCCCCTGCACCGGCTGGGCTGGTTTGGGACTCTCACTGGTGACAGTGGCTGCCCCTGCAGCCCCCACCAGATCACAGAGTCAGGAATGGTCAGGTTTGACTGCACCCAGCACAGGGAAAGGCACACAACTCTGGCCAGAGCAGCACAACTGCAGCAGCCTGAAATCCAGGCAATATCCACCCCTGGGAAGTCCTGGGAAGGACAGGTGGCAATGCTCCCGGCTGGAAGTCTGCTCAGGGCACCTGCACCCCTCCGCCACCCACACAATGATCACAGAATCACAGAATTATTTAGGCTGGAAAAGCTGTCCAAGACCATCAAGTCCAATTGTTTGGATTGCCAAGGCCACCACTAACCCATGTCCCCAGGTGTCACAGCCACGTGTCTGTTAAATCCCTCCAGGCATGGTGACACCACCACTGCCTCAGACAGTTTGTTCCAAAGCCTGAACATCTTTTCCACATGCATTTTTTTCCCTAATATCCCACCTAAACCTCCCCTGGCACAACCTGGGGCCGTTTCCTCTTTGTTACCTGGGAGCAGAGTCCAACCCCCACCTGGCTGCCCCCTCCTGTCAGGGAATTGTGGAGAGTCAGAAAGTCCCCCTGAGCCTCCTTTTCTCCCCTCAGCTCCTTGTGCTCCAGACCCTTCAAAAACCAAGACAATTCCTGTCCAATTAACGGGGCAGCTCTGGTAGAACTGCCAGGTTCAGAGTTTGCACCCTAAAGCCTCCTTTTCTCCAGGCTGAACCCCCTCATTTCCTTGTGCTCTAGACCCTTCAAAAATCAAGATAATTCCTACCCAATTAACGGGGCAGCTCTGGTAGAACCACCAGGTTCAGAGTTTGCACCCCACAGGGTGCCCCCCACGCTGACCCCCACAGCAAACACCTCAGCACAGACTCCACTGGGGCTTGGGCAGGAACGTGGCTCTACCCATGGTCAGCTGAGAGAAAAAATAACTACAGAGAGCACGAAATTCAGGCCCCTCCGCCCTGAGCAGCAGCACAGGGCTCAATTAAATCCTATTTTGGGGCCTCTGGCTGTGCCCAGCCTGGCTGGCAAACCGCAGAGTCACGCAGGGAGAGGAGCCTCATCACGCACAACCAGCATCTCTGGGGCTACACCTACTAATTAGGAGAGGGAGTTCCCAACGTGCCACTTCTGGCTTCTTCCAGACAGGCAGCTTTTGACGTTTTTGCAAACTTTTCTCTCAGCCAGAACAAGTTCCACAGGCAGCCAGCAACTCCTCGGTCTTGGTGGAGGTCTGACAGGTGGCAGATGAACAACCTTCTGCTTGGGCAAGTGCACTGTCACTGTTGCCTCAGGCTGATTTCAATCCAGCAGCCCCAATCAGATGTGCCTGTGAGCAGGCTGGTTTGCATTCTTCCCCAAATTTTTTGGGGGGGCCCAAAATGCTTGTTGTCATTGTTACGACATCCCCTGAGCTCTGAGAGATGGGTGAAGCTGTAATTAGCAGCCACTTGCAGAGTGCAGGGGGCTGCAGCAGCCCTCACAGCCCTTCTGGAGATGACAAGGAGTCTCACCACTAAATAATGAGTTTCCCCTGGATTTTAACCCTTGGACTCAACTTGCAGCAGCAAGTTCCACGAGCATCACTGCAGCTGCTCAGGGAGCACCAGGCCTGCAGCAGCACATTTCCCTCTCCTTTAACTGACCCACCTGAGAGCTCTGCCCTGGCCATGATTTACCTGTGTCAGAGCTCTGCCCTGGCCATGTCTCACCTGTGTCAGAGCTCTGCCCTGGCCATGTCTCACCTGTGTCACAGCTCTGTCCTGGCCATGTCTCACCTGTGTCAGAGCTCTGTCCTGGCCATGTCTCACCTGTGTCAGAGCTCTGCCCTGGCCATGTCTCACCTGTGTCAGGGCTCTGCCCTGGCCATGTCTTACCTGTGTCAGAGCTCTGCCCTGGCCATGTCTCACCTGTGTCAGAGCTCTGCCCTGGCCATGTCTTACCTGTGTCAGAGCTCTGCCCTGGCCATGATTTACCTGTGTCAGAGCTCTGCCCTTGCCATGTCTCACCTGTGTCAGAGCTCTGCCCTTGCCATGTCTCACCTGTGTCAGAGCTCTGTCCTGGCCATGATTTACCTGTGTCAGAGCTCTGCCCTTGCCATGTCTCACCTGTGTCAGAGCTCTGCCCTGGCCATGTCTCACCTGTGTCAGAGCTCTGCTCTGGCCATGTCTCACCTGTGTCAGAGCTCTGCCCTGGCCATGTCTCACCTGTGTCAGTGCTCTGCTCTGGCCATGTCTCACCTGTGTCAGAGCTCTGCCCTGGCCATGTCTCACCTGTGTCAGAGCTCTGCTCTGGCCATGATTTACCTGTGTCAGAGCTCTGCCCTGGCCATGTCTCACCTGTGTCAGAGCTCTGCCCTGGCCATGTCTCACCTGTGTCAGAGCTCTGCTCTGGCCATGATTTACCTGTGTCAGAGCTCTGCCCTGGCCATGATTTACCTGTGTCAGAGCTCTGCCCTGGCCATGATTTACCTGTGTCAGAGCTCTGCCCTGGCCATGTCTCACCTGTGTCAGAGCTCTGTCCTGGCCACGTGTTACCTGTGTCAGAGCTCTGCCCTGGCCATGTCTCACCTGTGTCAGAGCTCTGCCCTGGCCATGTCTCACCTGTGTCACAGCTCTGCCCTGGCCATGTCTCACCTGTGTCAGAGCTCTGCCCTGGCCATGATTTACCTGTGTCAGAGCTCTGCCCTGGCCATGTCTCACCTGTGTCAGAGCTCTGCCCAGGCCATGTCTCACCTGTTAGGGCTCTGCCCTGGCCATGTCTCACCTGTGTCACAGCTCTGCCCTGGCCATGTCTTACCTGTGTTGTATGCTGTGGGCATGGCTGAGAAGGGCAGCCCCTGCGTCAGCAAACTCGGAGTCGCCACGGAAACGACCGGTGTGGTCAGAGAGTGAGTTGCTTGAGAGACCCCCAACCGCTGTGTGTTTTGCTGTGGGAGCAAACAGGGAGGGAGTTAAAGCCCAGGGGGTTGGACTCGGTGCTTTCCATGGGTTGTGGCCCCCCAAAGCTCCCTGGGCATGCGCTGGGGCTGAGAGTGGAGACCAAGGGACAAGCAGGATTGATCCTCTGGCCATTGCACACTGCAAAAAAGCAAAGTACAAACCACAGCAGCTACTGACACTCTGGACCTTGCAACTCTCATCTGCAGGTCACAGCCTTGAGCCCCCTTCCTGCCCAGGGCTGGGCTTCCCCCACCAGCACCAGCCGTGTCCCTGTGTGCACGGAGAGGGAGTATCAGCAGGATGCCTCAGACAATTCCTCACTGCTTTCCAGAGGTTGCATGTGAGGCTTGCTGAGCTTCCAAGGAGTGACAAAGGGACCAAAGCAAACCAAGACTGGCCGAGGCAGCACAGACTTGACATCTCCCTGCAGCTCTGGTGGCCAAGAACAAGCCCCTGCCTCAAGGGAAGCTGAGGACACTAAGCATTGGCCTCAGGACTTTAAAGGGACTCCGGCATCCCTAAACTCGGAGTCCAGTGCTCAGCAACCTGCCAGCTCTGTGCCCTCACAAGGTGTTGGTGACTCAGGTACCAGCAGGGCCACTGTGAAAAAATTCTGCCCTTGGACCAGTGCACACCGACTGCCCCCCGTGGTTTTCCGGGCAGTTACGTGGGTGGATCTATAGGTCAGATTCAGCCCTGTTTACAAGGCAGATAATCTGGGCTGTCTCTGCTGATCTGATTTAAATCAGACTCAAGAAGCTTGACTCTAATCCCAAGCACCCCAGCACACGTCACCCTGTGAAGACTGGGGCAGTGCCCAGCTTAAATCACGGCTGGCACGAGGCTGGCTGGGACAGGGAGCAGCCTTCCCGTGGAACTGAGGCCTCCCAGGGCCTTGCAGGGCTGGGCACGGACTCTGCAACGCTTCCCCACGGCCAGGGAGACTCTGCTGGGACAAGGCTGGAGGGTAAAACCCTGCTCTGGCCACCTCCAGAGGTAACAGCACCTGGCTGTGTGGGATTTGCTCACCCTGCGCCCACACGCTGCAGGTCCCTCCTGTGGCCCGGGGAAGGCGATTAACAGGGCTCTAATTGCTAAAGCTGTGGGGGGCTGCAGCAGAGGGTGTCCTGGCATGCAGCCTGCTGGCAGCCATGCCCACTGCTGTGGGGTAAGGACACGGCAAGAAATGCCCTCACAGAAGGCAAGACACAGCCCTGCCCCTGCCCTGCCAGCCCGGTGAGATGCAGCCCCCACAGCCCCATCCCCTCTGCCCCTCTCCCCAGGGCTCTTTGCTGGGAGGGCACAGGCACGGGGCTGGGCTGCTGGGACACGGGCTGGGCAGGGTGTGCCAGCCCCAGGAACCTCCCTGGCACCACAGGGTGAGTGCAGGGATGGCAGCCCCAGCTGTGCTGAGGGAAGCACCTCGATTTTCACCACAATCCATGCAGGGAGGAGGTGTGCAAGCTGCCCCCCAGCATCGTGCCCGCAGACAAGACTCCCAGTTGGTAACACACCATGCAGCATGCTCCCAGGGAATGGATCCAGGGAATGGAACCAGGGAATGGATCCAGGGAATGGATCTAGGGAATGGACCCAGTGAATGGATCCAGGGAATGGACCCTGCTGCCCCAGGCATAGCAGGAGTGTGGAGAGGAATGGGGGGACACCCCTCTGAACCCTCTGAGGGAAGGGAGGATGCTCAGAGCTGCAGGAGCAGCACCGAGGGCTGCGGGCAGTGGGGACACAGCGGAGGGGCTGCTGACTCATCTCACAGCTGCCTGGGAAGAGGTGGGAGCTGCCATTTGGAGAGAGGATCTGGTGTGTGTAGGTTGAGCAAATCTGGCGAGGAGGTTAGCGGAGCAGGGGGGCATCTGCCCCAGGCAGGAGGGATCTGCAGGACAACACTCTGCAGTCCCCTTCCTGATCCAGCAGTGCCAAGGCCTCTGTTCCACCCTGCTCACATTTCACCACCTCCCCTGCTGCCAGCTTGGTTGGGGTGAGGATGTTCTTCACTTCAGGCAAAAACCCACCAGGTTAATTCAGACCAACAATTAGAACTGCAAATGCCACCCCAGTGGGTTTTTACCCGACGCTGCTGCAGTGTTGTAGCCAGGGAATGCCCTGGGCAGTGGGATCAGGAATGAGCAGATGGGGAAGTGGGGAGTGGCTGGTCTCCCTCCACACATGGGGAAACTGAGGCACGGCAGGGGGCCACTAAGCATGAAGGGTCTGGGGACACAAAGAGCAGCAGAATTCACGGCTGCCAAAGCTCTGGCCCATCCTTGCCCTGCCCATGAGTGTCTCCGTGCAGGCCCCCAGAGGGGTTGGCTTTCTCCCGTGTTTTTGGAGAGCTTTTCCCTGCTGCAGCAGAGGGAAAAGCAGCTCCTGCCCTTCCCTTGCTGCGCTGACCTGTCTCCCATCTGCCCTGCACCAGAATAGCAACGGAGCAGAGTGAATCCTTGCCACAAACAAGGTGGCATTCACTTTGCTGGCAGGGAGAGGGAAAAAAAGCCATAAAAATAACACGGAGAACTGCCCCGTGCACAAGGGAGGTTTAGGGAGTGCACCAGCCAGCCAGTGGATTTACACAGGCTTTAAATAATATCTTTAATACGGGAAGAGCCTGATTTACTCCCTGTCTCTCATGTGCTGGCAATGGGCCAGGCCTTCCTGTGCTGTAGCTGTGGTGGCTCCAGCAAAGCCCCATGGGCAGGTCCAGGGCAGTGGCTGTGCCCAGCCCAGCTCCACAGTCCCCAAGGGGACCCTGGCTGACCTCCCCAGGGGGCCCAACACAGCAATTTTGGCCTTGGTGGAGAAACAGGCGCTTTGCAGCTGGTGTCAGCTCCCTCTTTTCCACAGGGAACCTGGTTTTCCTAAAAGCATGTTTTCCTTGGGATTTATTTTCTGCAGCAGGACTGGATGTAACGCTGGTGCCCATTCCCAACACAAGGGAAGCAGTGTCCACCCCCTCCGTGTGCCCCACGCCTCGCCAAGCCAGGGCAGCACCAAGGGGACGAGCAGCCCGTGTCCCAGCACACCGCCATGCACGCTCAGGGAACTCACCAGAGCCAAGTGGTCCTCGGTCTGTCCGTGGGAGAACAGGGAGAGAACCGAGAGGCACCGTTAACTCCAGCACCCTCTCCCCGCCACGACTCCACACCCTCACCTCCAACGGGGCACACACAGCGCAGAGCGGCGCCTGGGACAGGGTTGGCAGGAATCCCAAGCCTTCCTCCTGGGATCTCCCCTCCAGCCAGCTCCCACCACCACAGCACCAAACTCCCCTGGCAGGGGACCCACTCCCAGCCCAGCAGAGCTGCGGGCACTCACCAGGTGATGCATCAGCCCCTTCCCGCTCTGGGAGGTGATGACACGCAGGTCGGGCTTGCGGCTGTTGGCGGCCAGCTGCGTGCCGTGCGACGGCGGCGGCGGGGACTTGGCCGGGATGATCTTGCCCAGGCTGCTGCCGTTGGACACGGGCAGGAGGCCCGGAGAGGCTCTGGCACTGACGTAGCCATTTCCTGCAGGGACACGGGGGACAGAGAGGAAGGAGGTGAAGGCGTGGCGAGGGCTGGGTGCGTGGTGGTGGTGAATGCACGGTGGTGAAGGCATGGTGATGGTGAAATGGAGAATGCATGGTGGTGAACACATGTGATGGTGAAATGGAGAATGCACGGTGGTGAACACATGGTGATGGTGAACACATGGTGATGGTGAACACAGGGCAATGGTGAATGCACGATGATGAACGCATGGTGATGGTGAAATGGAGAATGCATGGTGGTGAACACAGGGTGATGGTGAAATGGTGAATGCATGGTGGTGAACACAAGGTGATGGTGAACACATGGTGATGGTGATCACGTGATGGTGAACACATGGTGATGGTGAACACATGGTGATGGTGAAATGGTGAATGCATGGTGGTGAACACATGGTGATGGTGAACACACGGTGATGGTGAACACAGGGCAATGGTGAATGCATGGTGGTGAACACACGGTGATGGTGAAATGGAGAATGCATGGTGATGAATACATGGTGATGGTGAACACAGGACAATGGTGAATGCACAGTGGTGAACACACGGTGACGGTGAAATGGTGAATGCATGGTGATGAACACGTGATGGTGAACACAGGACAATGGTGAATACATGGTGATGAACACACAGTGATGGTCAACACATGGTGACAGTGAACACAGGACAATGGTGAATGCATGGTAGTGAACACATGGTGACGGTGAACACAGGACAATGGTGAATATATGGTGGTGAACACATGGTGATGGTGAACACAGGGTGAATGCACGGTGATGAACACATGGTGATGGTGAACAGACAGTGATGGTGAACACAGGGCAATGGTGAGCACAGGGTAATGGTGAATGCATGGTGGTGAACACATGGGTGGTGGTGAATGCACAGCTGTGGTAAACATATGCATGGTGAGTGGTGCTGCAGTGGGGCTCCATGAGTGCTCCTCCTTGTGAGAGAGCAGCACCGCATCACCCCAGGCTCCCCAAAACCCCCCTGCAGGCTCACCCTGTGGGGTGAAGCCAGGACAGGCAGTAGCCTCGAGCCCACAGCGCTCAGGGCAGCTCCTCAACCTGCAGGGACTCCTCCTTGCTCCTGCAGTAACACCTAGCAAATCTCAGAGCCTGATCTGAAGCCAGGCTCTTTCCGTGATTTTGGCTGGGCACTGCAGCCCTGCCAAGATGGGTAATTACTGGCACATTCACTTTTAAGGTCTCTTTATGGTACTGGGGCAGTGAAAAGGGCTGTGGCAGAGTGAAGACTCAGTTCACTGCTCCCACTGCCCCTTTGAAGATCTAAGGTTCCCTCCTTCTCCTCCTGCTGCCCCACTTAAGGATTTTATGTGCAAAGAGAGGGGGAAAAAAAAGAAGAAAGGAAAGGAAGAAAAAAAAAATAAAAAGGAAAAGATTTGATGAACATCAGGAAAGGAATAAATTGGATCAGATTACTGTTCTGATGAGGGTTGGTTTTTTTTTTCATGAATAGGCCCCAAAGATAGAAAGGCGTTCAGCAATCACCAGGATTCAGCCCTCATATTCATTGCACGTTAGACCGGGAAAATAGGTCGCTGATTGCATTATTAATCACATCCAGCATCGCGCTGCATCTGCATTTCAGCAGGCGCCCGGTGGCAGCCACGCTGCAGCGTGTGGGGGCCGCTGCCTCCCCAGAGCTGTCCCGGGCTGGACACAGCCAGCACGGGCTGAACCTGGCACTGGGGGTGGCCAGGCTCCCTGGGAGCTGCAGCTCTGATCCCACAGATGGCACCAGCAGGGACACCCCAGGGTGGCCAGGCTGCTGCAGGCTGGCAAGTGTGGCATCCATGTCCCTGAGGGAGGGAGAAGACCACCTTTCCTGCACCCTTCCTGCACCCTTCCTGCACCCTTCCTGTCCCCAGCAAGGTGTCCTCTGGAGAACAGTTTTTCCCCCAGAACCCCCTAGAGCCTGTGGCCATTTAGGTTTGACCCTTCCTTCCCTTATCTTTAACCTATTGGCTCAGGGTCACTTATCTATCCTAAGACAGAGACCAGATAAACCCAGGCTTCTTCCTCGTTCGCTCTCTTTCCTTAGAACCCTTTGAGAATAAAGCCTTGGACTGATCCTAGAGTAAGAGCCTCTTTTAGAATCTTTTACCCTGTCTCCTAAGATATTCCTCCAAAGCCCCTCAAGAAACTGAGCTGGCCAAAGCAAGCCCAGGAGGGTGGGCGAGAGAGTATTTCATCCTCTCAGTCCCAAACCACTGTGAGCAGCTGTGCATAAGGCACGTGCCTGGTGCATCAGGCCCTGGCACCTCCGTGCACCATGAGCTGCTGGAATCCTGCTCACAAGGCTTTTAGATTTAATAACAATGAAGGTGCAGAAATTCCTCAGGTGACCTCTGCTTCCTGCAGTGCTGGTGGCCATGGAAAAGCCAAAAGAGATGTGAAACCCTTTGATATTCTCCTTCCCAAGGCACCACCAGCACGGATGCACATGGGGCTCTCCCTGTTCGAGGCACACTGTGTTATCTGTGCATGACCTGGGGTGTGGATTGGGGTGGCTCTGTGTGCTGGAGAGGAGCTGGTTTGGGTTCCAGTGCTGCCACTCACCCCCAAAGATGGGTGGCCTTGGGCTGCCACTGCTGCTGTCATTGCCATGTCCACCCAGCACGGATCCTGTGAGCCAGAGAGAGAAGGGCTACAGTCCCACCAGCACCTCCCAGACAAGAGCCCCCACCAGAAAAAAGAGTCTGAAAGAGGAGCACTCTGGCCTGCCTTTGTACCACCCTGGTGTGAATTTGAGCAGGGACAGTCAGGGCTCAGCATCCCCCTGTGCGCCAGGCAGTGCTGCATCCTGAGGATGGCACACGCCACGGAGCGTGGGCAGGATGCAGGGATACAGAGACATCCATGCAGGATCCGGCCAGCAGCACCCGCAGCTGATGACTCAGAGGCAGCAGGTGATCACTCAGTGCTGCAGAGACTGCAAGGGAGGAGGAGGAGGAGGAGAAGGAGGAGGAGGAGGAAGAGATGTACCTAGGTATTTGAAAACTGCAAGTGCAGCGCCAGAGCCAGAGCCACAGTCCCCTCCTGCAGCCACGAGGGGAGCCCCAGGGAGGGTCTGGGGACAGCAGGGGTCCGGGGCTGGCCACGGCCGGGCTGTCCCTGCTCCTCAGCCCCATTTCCTGCAGCGGCAGCAGGAACGCAGGGAATGCTCGGGTGACGTCAATGCTGACATTCACGGGCCCTGCCAAGCTCTGCACCCGCCGTGGCTGCTCCAGCAGCTGACAGGGGGGCGGCTGCAGGGGAACGGGGGCTGCAGAGGTGCCTGGGAGCCACGGCACCACGGCCCCTTCCCTGTGCCCTCAGGGATCAGCAAAGCTCCGCGCTGGGTGCTGAGAGCCCAGGGAGATGCTGCCCCACAAACCACCCTGGCAGGTTTTGCTCTGTGAAGAAATCCCTCTGGCACTGGCACGGCTGCCGGCCAGCACAGGGAAATGGCTGCTCCTGGCACTGTGCAAGGGATGGGGCTGGGTGGCCACGGTGCTGCAGAACCACAACCGGACCAACCCCACCCAAAAACCAGTTGGGACCTGGCTGCAGCTTGGTTTTCACTGGGGCAGTGTGGAATCCCACACTCTTCCTCCGTGCTGTCGGCTGGACATCCACTGCAAAAAGGCCCAGAAGGGGTGAGGAGGCAGGCTCCTGGAGCAAGGCTGCCTTTGCTTTTGGGACTGATGGCATCTACCCTGCCAAGCCAGGGACCACTGCCAAGCCCAGTGCTGATAGCAGCAGCTGCTTCCCAGCAGGACCCAGGGCTGTTGCTGGTTTTTGGGCTGTGCCTACATCAGCAGTGGCCCAACATCCTCAGCCTGCAGACAGCAGAGGCAGATGTGGGGATGGAGGTATTGTTAGTGCATTTTACAGCTGAGGAGCTGAGCCATGAGGCCTGAGCCTCATTAGCACTGAGGCTCTCACAGTGGAAAAGGCCCTTAATGAGCTTTATTTCCTTGCAGTAAAGTTCCTTTATAGGGCCCAAGCACAAGGAGGAACTGTGTGTTAATTGATCACTCGAGGACAGCGGAGAACTGGCTGCAGCACCAGGAGCTAAACCCAGAGCTACCCAAATCCTGGTCTGCAGGGGTCACCTCCCCGACCTGCAGCTCTCCCTGAGACCCTGGGTACACAGAGACTCCTTGGTCACTGAAACCAGCACCCCCAACAAAGGCACTGGCCTGGAGCACCACATGCCAACCCCTCCCACTGCCAAGAGCAGCAAAACCTTCCCCAGAGCTTCCCTGTGACCAGCACGGCTCAACAGCAAAGGAAAATCCTATGGGACATGTGGGGAAACCGAGGGCAGGACTGCCCCATGGAGCCAGAGGCGTGGGGCTGAAGGGCTCCTTACTCACCCACGGGGCTTGGGCAGGCTCCGTTGGTGTTGTTCAGGTCTCCCCCGAGCATCGCCCCTGCAAAGCAAGCGGAGAGATGGGATCACCACCAAGGCACAAACAGGGTGAGCAGCCCTGCCTTTGGGGGGCAGGAAGGCAGGGAGCACAGCGGAGGAAGGCAGAGGAGGAAAAGCCTTCCTGGGGAGAAAGTCCTGGGCAAAAGGAGCAGCATTCCTGGTGCTCAGCTTGGGCAGTGTTATCCAGGCAGATCCGTTTCCTTTGGGAAGGAGCCAGGTGCACAGGAACCTGTTCCAAAGGAGGCAGCTTGGAAAACACTGCAGCTATTTTATTCCAAGCCCCCCTTTGGGGGACACAGGGCCGGTGCTGCCGGGGGAGAGAGAGCCCCAGCAGCACGAGGGGAAACACAACCCCCCCTGTAATGCTCACACTGGATGGAAACCACCCCACACTGCCAGGATGCCACAGCAACCCAAACTCCCGTGGCCCCAACGCTTGCAGCAAAAGCGCCGGCGCTCGCCACCAGGCTGGGAAAAACCAGACCTTTCTATTCCCAAAAAAACAGAACAGTTTTGCCTGGCCTGGAAGAAGACTCGATCTTTTTTTTTTTTCCTGCCTTGTTATGAAGTTATTTCTGAAAGCCACCTATTCTCCACGCCTGACCACGCCACGGGCGGCGCGGAGGCTCCGGAGCCGCGACCGCAGTCAACCCGGAGCCCTGGGCTGCTGAACGAGGGGCCTTCCATGCCAAACCCCACCTCCAACCACTGCCCAGCCCTTCTCAGCCCAGATGGGGAAACCTGAGACACAAAGCTTGTATCCAGGCCCGTGGCTCTCAGCTCTGGGCTTGCAGAGAGCCCCTGGAAGCTGGAGGAGGGTGGGAGGGCCGGGGTGCTGCCGTGCAGGGAAGCACAGTTGCTCCCCATCTGGGAGCAGGATTAGGAATGGCAGTGGTCCCAAAAATTGCAGAGCCTGAGAAAGGGTGAAGTGACCCACGAAATGTGGCAAATGTGACACCACAGCGCTCTCCCCCTCAAGGGACAGGGATGCAAAGCCAGAGGTGCCTGTGTCTCCAAAGCCCCAGAGAAGGGACTCCACCAGGATTTTGTGGCTGTGCTCTGCTGTGGGACCCCACTTGCACCTCAGGCACTGGTGCCTGTGCTGCCACAGAGGGCTCACCTCCTTGGGTGAGTGATGGAACCCTGCCCCCAGCCCCATACACCCCCCCTTGGCTGCCCTTCTCCCACCCCATCCCCGAGCCAACAGCACCAGGCACTGTCAAGGCACCCACCCAGAGCTTGCTGTGCATTTGCTTTGGAAACAACACAACCAGCTCTGGTGCAATGCTAAAAAAAAAAAAAAAATTAGGGGAAAAAAAAAAAAGGAGTTTTTCTAACATGCAGGGCCCTGGCTCCTATAAACAGGATTTCTTCCATGTCCCAGGCAGCGAGTGAATGAGACACAGATGGCCGGACTTGGAACACCTCTGTGCTCACAACCGCAGAACGAGCCCCCTCAAACGAGCAGCGAGTGAGCTGGAAACAGCCAGCCCCCAGAGGGGTCTGCTTTACCAGGAAGCCTCTTCTGTTCTCAGCTGAGGGGCCTGTGAGAGGGCAGGAGATGCCTGCAGCCGGAGTGTTGGCTGCTTGTGCCCGAGGAGGGCTCTGCCACCCTGCCTGGAGTGAGATGCTGCTCCCTAGGACCACTCCTAGAGCAGAATGATCCCTGTCCTCCTGCAGCTCTGGGGCCTCATCCTGATACCTGAGTTCCTCGAGGCACCTTGGAGACTCTGCAGTGAGAGCAGTGAGCAAACAAGCTGTCTCTGAACCACGGTTCCTGCTGCATCCCAGCCAGGCCATTCCTCCTGCTCACCCTGACCCACCACACCACCTGCTTCCAGAGGCACCTCCCAGCCCTTCTCTCCAAATCCATCCCCTTTGCAAAGCTCCCCAGAGCTCTCAAAAGCCCCAGGGGCCACGGCTGAGGGCCCAGATGTCTGGGTGGTCACTGACACCAGCTCTGCCATTTGCAGCCCGGGAGACTTTTACAGACCATCTGTGACATCCAAAACAGCAGGCAGGGGCTTTCTGCACACTATTATTATTTATGACCATACTATGGGAGAACCAGGCTGTGGTCACACGTCATCCCTGTCCCCCCCTGCCACCGCAGGGGACGTGGGTGACAACTCTTCTCCCTCACCCTGCCTCTGTCCCCGCTGGAAATGACTGCTCCTCTGATCTGTCAGCAGAGCCACATGAGTAATCACCCAGGGCCAAGTGCAAGCAGCAGGGCCCAGCTCAGAACAGCCCTTTTTAGGCAGCCGTGTCACTGGAGTGCCACCGGTGAGCAGGATGCTGGCAGCCACCCCCGAGCCCGGGAATGGCGCCGGGTGACTCATCCTGCACTGCCCAACCCAAAGCAGATCCCTGCGGGGATCCAGCTCCCAAGGAGACCGAGGTAAGGTGGGGGCAGCCCTGAGTTTGGGGCCAAAGCACAAACAAAGGGTGTCAATGTCTGGCAGGAGCACACACCGAGGGGCAACGACCCTTCCGGGATGCTCCTGCCACCCACGGGTGCTGGAATGTGGACCCCGGGACAGGGGACGGAAGCAGCAGGGCTGTCCCCTCCCTCAGTGGGGCACTGCCAGCCCAGGCAGGCAGGAAGGATGAGAAGGTGAGGCTGCAAAGCGTGGCTCACCTGCGCTGGCTGGCCTCTGTGGCAGCCCCGGGGACACGGTGTTCCTCTGCAGCGCCGGCTGCTGCGGCGACAGGAGCCGGGGGTCTGTCAGCGAGGAGGTCACCAGGGACTGGGTCACCAGCGAGCTGCCAGGGTTGCTGAACTGCAGCGTGTTCTGGTTGGTCACCGGCACCGTCACGGGCATGGCGAAGTTTGGAGCGGGCACTGTGGACTGAGAAGAGAGCAGGGGGTAAAGGGGAGCTGGAGCTGAGTTCCTGCAGCACAGCGCAGCTGCTGACCGAGGGGGGACACTCAGGTCTCCTCAAACCTCCACTGCTGACCTGCAGTGTTGTACTCGAACCCACACTGGCACCTTGCAGGGGTGCAAGTTGCCCAGAGGAACCTGGCACCAGAGCCCAGCTGCTCACCACGGAACACCAGGAAGGGCAACGGGCGATCCCCTCGGGGACACCAGAGCTCTGCAAACAACTGCTTTGGCCTCATTCTCATGCTGTATTTATTAACCCCCTGTGTTTTCAGGGCAGGCATGAAGGTGGGCACCAGCCTGGTGGTCTGCCCTCACCAGCACTGACAGCAACCAAGCCTGGCACTACCCTTCACCCCGAGCAGGATTCTATGAGGCCATTCCTCAGCCAGTAGTGGATCCCCATTCTGGGCTGGCACTGCTGCTGGTGGCCGAGCACCTGGGAAAGACTCGCTTTGCACAGAGCCCCTGGGTGACTCTGGGATCCATTCTGTCTCCTCTGGGCGCTGCTGGGAAGGAGGAGCTGACCCCAGGGATGCAGGAGCATTGCTAAAGCCCTATCCTTGGCTGGAGGTTGAGGAGCAGCTTCACCTACCAGCATCCCGTGGGAGCCAGACCTGCTGCGATTATCCCAGCCGTTTGTCTTATGTCACTGATTTGCTCTTCGTTAACAGGAGCTGGCACCTGCTTAGAGGCTTTAGCACGGGCTTTGCTAAAGTCCCACTTTAATTTGCTCCGGGACGGAGAGGGAGAGTAGCCCAGCACTGAATGGGACCGTCACGGGGCCAAAGGTGGAATCCCAGCAAGGAAAGAGGGAGCCGAGCTCTCCCCACTGCAGCTGGTGCCTCTCCCCGCTGCCTTCCTGCCCCCTCTCCTCCAGAATCTGCTCCTGGATAGGTCCTGCTCCTCGGGTGAGAGAGGGGGACGGGAGGAAGGAGCAGGACAGTGCTCATCCACACCTCGCTGCCAGGAACTCTCCCCACCTGCCTCCCAAGGGCATCCTGTCCTTCAGAGACATCCCGCGGCCGCGGCCGAGCCACGGGGCCGGCGGCTCTGAGCCTGCGCCGTGGCACCGCTCCCAGGGACGGGCTCAGCGATTCCTGCACCGCCAGGGAGAGCTGGAACACGGAGCCCTCCCTCTGCTCAGCCCGGGAGCTCATCCTGCACGGCAGCAGAATGGGAGGAGGAGGAGGAGGAGGAGGAGGAAGGTTTCTCGGGCGTTGCACGAACGCCGGAGCAGCGTTGCGTAATAAATCACTGCCAACGCGCCCGTGTGTGTGCGCAGCCTTCCCAGGGAGGGAGAGGAAGAGCTGAAGCTCCTCCACACCACAGCACGAGCAACGAGCCATGAGCTGGATACGCTGGCCCAAGAGCCGAGCTCTGCCTTCATCCAGCTCCACCCCAGTGCACCAGCAGACGAGTGTCAGGCTGACACTGCCCTGGCACACCCAGGCCACCCCTGCCCCAGAGAGGGCACAACGAGGGGCCGTTTGCACACCGGTCCAAAGTCTGGGGGAGAAGATTGCACACATCAGCCAGAATCTCACAGTTCCTGCTCTCGTTAGAAGTGAAGGCAAACACCAGAGGCAGAAGCCCCGCCAAGGCCTTTCGTTAGCAGATGCTGCTGCCGTGAAGCTGCCCCGGCCACCCCTGCTGGGTTAGTCCTGGTCACACACCAAACCAACCCAGCGGTTAAAATGGAAAAAAGCGTCTCCTTCCACTGCACACGCTCCACCTGCACTGCTCGGCCCCTTTCTGCCAGGGAGGTTTAGTGGGGGAGCCAGATGCTATGCCCTGATGAGGAGACACCCAGCACTTGAATGCCACCTGCTGAAAGGACTTCTGGGCGTGGATTGTCCCTTTGGATTGGCATTTCTGGATGATGGGGGGCCTACTTAGGGCCCTCCCTTTGCGGCAGACACGTTTTGATGCTGAGCAGCCCCTGCTCACAAGGGTATCCTGCACTAAGGACAAAGCTCAGGTGGCTTTTGAGCCTATTTCCACCAGTGGCAGGGCTTGGGGGGGTACATGTCCTGCTGGAGCTCTACTCCCACCCCATACACCCTGGTAGGGTGAGAACCTGTACCCTCCTAGTGAAACCAGGGAGGCTGAGGTAGATCTGTGTCCTGAAAGAGCTGATCGTGCCCTGAACCCCTCTCGTGGGGCTGAGCTCGTTCTCACAGCAGAGCTGCCACAGACCATCACCACCTGCACCCCACTTTCCTCCACCTCCTCAGCCCTCCCAGGTCTCAGGGATGCCTCCCCACCCCCTCCACCCTGAGATCCAGGGGATGGAAATGCAGGTTTGGGGATCTTTGTGAGGCCCGTGGAGCGACACGGCGCTGAGTCAGCAAAACAAAACCCCGGGGATTTCACAAGGCCCGGCTCTCGAGAAAAGCCAGAATTTTAACTTGTGGGGGCTTGCAAAGCACAGAAGGGCAGATTATTTTGGGTAGGGCTGTGTGTGTGTAATTCTTTGCTGCGCTGCATCCACCCCTGGAAAAGGAGCCTCCCCCCTGCTCCCGCAGCATTAATTACGGCTGCAGCGACTCGGGGCTAATCCCCCCAAGAGCCGTTGCCTACATCAATAGTCTCTGCTCCCTTGAACTAACAACTAATTTGAAACGTGTCCCCCTCCTCCTCCTCCTCCTCCTCCCGTCTCCTGACACAAATCCCTTTCAGCACTGTCCTGATGCCACCCCGGTGCCAGTGACAGCTCCGGGATCACAGGCTAAAACCTCCCTGGATTTCTGCCACAGCCACCAGTTGTCCTGAGGGCTCGGTGGATTTGGGGGGAATTAACGTGGAATAGCCCCAACCAGGCTGAGCTTTGCAAGGATGTGAGGGGTCAGCACACACCACCAGCTCACATGAACGCTGGGATCTTAACCCAGACTAAAAATCTGGTTTTTTTGTGGAAAAGAGAGTGAAAAAGGAGGCCCTAATCCAGTACTCACAGTAGAGGAGAGGTGACAAGCAAAACGCTCCTGAACTGCCTGGCCAGAGCCAAGGAGGGTCAGGAATGCCAGAGCTAGTAGGAATCACTTTCCCAAGGATGGGAAACAAGAAGGGCCCTCAAAAGCCAGGTGCATTCAGGGCTGCAGGGGCTGTTGGCATCGGCTCCCAAGGCACGGCACGGCTCCAAAGCAAAGCCATGCAAAAAAATCCACCCCCCCATCACCTGGAGGCACCGGGGAGGGGACCAGGGGGGTTGCTAACAGGCCACCAGCTACTCACTGCGAGCCGGTAACTCTGCATCATTTTATCAAACTCCTCATCAATCTTTTTATATTTCTCCTCCGTCTGCGGGGTCAGCGCAAACACTTCATCCCCTTCCGGGCTCTCGCACTCCCTGTGCTTCTTGTTCAGCGCCTGTTACGTGTGGGGGGGACACGGGGGGCGGCCGGGGAAGGAGCAGGGGTGGGGGGGGACGAGGTGGAGGGGGGAAGTCGAACAGAAGAGAGAACAAAACAGAAAAAAAGAACATATAATGAAGGTTTTCCAGCCACAGGGCAGGTACTTACACCGTATCGCTTGAACAGGATATCCAGATCCTCGCTGCCTTTGCGGTATTTATCCTCCATCAAGGGGCTCTGGTCTATGGAGTCGTCGCCGTCGGGCTCTGGGCTGTCACAGCCGTTAAAACCTTTCTTTCTTAACGTCTGAAAGCACAACCAGAACGGTCTGAGAGCGGGGAGGGCGGATGGGGAAAAGGGCACGGCCCCCCACCTGGCCTGGATGGACCAGGGCTTGCTCCTGTACATCACCCTGACCTCAAAGGGGTTAAAAAGTCAGGATACAGCCCCTGGGTTTTGATGCCGGGGTGTCTCTGATTTAGGAATTAACAGCACGGGGAGCGATGGAGAGAAACTTCCTTGTTTTCAAAGGTTGTGTTTACACCAGGACTGAATTTGGCCCTGCATGAACTCGGGCATCTTCATCACTTTCAGGTGCCACAACATCAGGAAGGGGAAAAAAACCCATAATGCTCTTTGCTGTCCTGCAAAAAACAGGGAAAGCCTGCTCACAAACGGCCAAACAGGAAAATAAACCCCAAAATTACAGGCAAATCGTCAAAAATTGTCAGAATTTCCTGACCAAACCAGACAAGTGGCATTTGCCAAATGCACACGGGAAGAGCATCACACGACAGCGCATGTGGCAGGGTGACAGCTGCAAGCCCTGCTGGGGGTGACACAGGGGGTGATGGTGACAACACCGGGCAGCAAACCCCAGGCCAAGACTGGGCTCACAAACAGGAAAGGTCCCCAGGCACTGCTGCACTGAGGTAATGAGGTGAGAAAACCAATCCTCATCAGGAGGAGCCCGGTGAGCAATGATGCCCCAAAGCCCCACACTCCATTGGGACAACTGAGATCCACTTTGAATCCCTCTATTTTCAACACACCAAAAGCAAGTAGGCATTATGATGGAACCAGCACTTGCCAACTCTTTTTTTTTTAGGAGTCAAAGCTACAGAATTTCCTGGAAGTCTTGATCCCTTTTCATGCCAAGTTCAGCAGGGGAAAAAAAAAAAAAAGTCTTGACAATCCTCTGTCTTCCTAAACAGCAACAAACATCTCCGTTCTGAGGCCAAAGAGTGTTTGGGAGTGGCTCTTCAACTACCTGTGAGCCCCAGGAAGCACAGAGCTTCTGGGGGAAGTGCTGCTGGAGCAAATAAAACCCAGGATGTCTCCAGAAGGGTTGGGAATGCTGCGGGTGGGATTTGCACCACAGGTCGGGCTCGATGGACACTTGTGCCAAGCAATGGGCACCACACCTAGCCCAGCCTGGTCTCCATCCAGCTGAAGCTTTTCACAATATTTTCCATTAAAATTACTCCTTCCTGGGCCTTCCCAGGCACCATCTTCACTCTTGCTGCTGGATTCAGCTGCAGAGGGGAAATGTCCTTGTTCACATACAGCTCCACAACAGAGGGACCCGACTCACTCCTGACCATGGTGGCATCTGATGCCCTGCTTGGTGTCACCAGTAATTCCTGATACCTGACAATTATTAACTAATCATCTAATAATAACGATGATGAATCATTCTTATACCTAATATTAACATTGTACCTAATAATACTTAATGATGCCTGGTATCCCCAATTCCTGTGTTGAGAGAAAAGCAGTGGGAATCAGTCACTGCCATGAACGGGCGATTCCCAGGGCTTTTGCTGCAGCTTCCCGAGGACTTTTCCCTGTTATTTTGCTATTTTTGTACGTGTCCTTGTTTGTTCTCAGAATGGCCCAAAAGAGGAAGAGGTACTGCTGGTGGGGAAGGAACAGCTTTGCCTTTTTTTTTTTTTTTGAAACTGCTTTTTGTGGATTTTTTTTTCCAAAACCTTTTGTTTCGCCGACGCAGCCGAAAGACGGAAAGTCGAGCTTTTCTCAAAAAAATAAAATTAAAAAAAAAAAGTTTTTTTCCTTTTTCTCTTTCAGAGGCAAAATGGAAAAAGCTGCTCCATGAGCAGTGAAGCAATGAAGCTGGGTTTCCTTCAGGCACTGAGGAGACTCTCTGGTGTCTGACATGGGGCTGTGCCCATCTCGACACGATTCCCTTTGCAGGGACAGGAGCTGGACCTCTCATCTCTGCCCTCCCATCCCTCTCTGGCAATCCCTCACACCCCTGAAAACTCCTCTCCTTCAGCAACAGCTGCTGGCAGGTTCAGAACCTGTGGGGATGGACGAGGCACCGCCATCCCCCAGGACCCTCAAAGGAGGGAACCTCACAACGGGATCTTTCAAGAGGTTTCAGCCAAGGAGCAACATTCTCCTTCCTAAAAGCTGCAGCAGCGCTGTCACCAGGGAGGTTTTTAGGCAGCTCCCAGTGCCCTCAGCTCTGCCCATATGTGACACCTGAACCAAGCACAGAGACAAGAGAGGGGCTGCCACCACCAGTCACAGCATTTTGCCATTTCTAAGTCCACACAAAATCATCCTGGGGGTTGTTCCCTCAACAAGTCTATCAAGGAAAGCAGTGGAACGGGGTGGATGTGGCTCTGCTCACCCAGACCCTGAAACAGCCCACAGCATCATCACCCTTTCATCTTTCCCAAGGTCTTTGTGGGTCTAACACATTTGGTGTCCCAGCTCTGCCTTGGTCTCTTTGCTCTCCTCAGCCACAGTTGTTTGCAGGGGTGGGTCCCCAGCAGCTGAGCTTTGAGGGGCAGCTGTGGTGCTGCCACCCCTGTTCCTGCAGGAAAGCCACCAGCAGCCCCAGGAAGTATCAAGCCAGTTGTGCATGGGGGAAAAACTCCTTCCTGGATGCTACAGGCAGCAGAGTGAGCTGTGACCGTAAACCTGTGAGCTGGGACTGTGACCCCCAAACTGGGATTGTGACCTTGGAGCTGGGACTGTGACCTGTGACACTGTGAAGGGCTGCCAGAGCTGCAGGGAAGGGGATGGGGACAGGCTCCAGAGCTGGCAGGGCTGAGCACGGGGCTGACCTGCAGCACAGTGGGACGGGAAGCACCGGCGGCGGGGAGTGACCGGGCCGGAGTCGCAGCAGGACGTGAGCCAAGGCAGCGTGGCTTGCAGCAATCTGCTGCTCAACGAGAGCTTTGGGACAAAAAAAAAGAAAAAAAAAAAGCCATTTCTAGCCATACAGGCGTTGGCTGCTGGTTCTTTTGGGTTTTTACAAAAAAAAAAAAAAAAAGTGCGTCCCACATTTTTAGCTTTTTGTCGAGATGATGTAAAAGGAAAACAATTCGGCTGGAGCGGGAATCAAACCCAAAGATTCCTGTTTTTGGGGATCTCTGCAAGGTCTTTTAGAAAAGAACTTTCCTTCTCATTCCTCCTCTTTCTTTCTGCCAGGGGAAAAAAAAACCCCAGAAGATGCAAAGAGGTTTTCAGGAAACCTTTCTGTCACTAGGTTGCAGCCAGTGGAACACAATTATTTTTCATATGGAAGAGATTTAAAAGTAATTCCTTTCCAGCAGAAAATTTTCAGAGAAAACCAGGGTGTGAACCTCCCATAGCAAAAACCCACCTTGGTCATCACCTGCCCCTCTTCCTGCCACACTCAGGTCCCCCCATTCTATCAGGACTCACTGCATATACTGCTTTGCCAGGCAATATCCTCACTTCCACGATCCCAGCTCACATGGGAGCAGATTTCCAACCCAAAGAGGGTAAGAGAGCAGCAGGAAACGCAGAACATGTGAGAGGAAACGATGCTGAACCAGGATGCAGTTGACTTCCCTTAGAGGAGGGAAGCTCAGCCACTCTGGGCTTTGGAGAAGTCTGGATGAGGATAAGGATGAGAATGAGGATGAAGACATGACACTGGCAGCTGCCCCTGCATTTCACCACTTCCCCAGCATCCTGCAAAACGTCTGATTTAACACCCTGGGGAACAACAACCCCAGGAAAGAGAATCAGGGGAAAATCAGCCCCTCCAGCACATTCAGCCAAGGCAAAGAGCAGAAACGGCTGTGTGGCTTTAACTGGTGCCCTGGTGCCCGGCGAGCTCTGCTCTGCCCAAGCCCCTGATCAGGAACTGGCACGTCAGGCGGGCTGTGAGGAAACGGGAAGCGACAGCAAGGACCAAAGCCGGCGTGATCCCCGGCCGGGCGTGCACGTGGCACCCAGCGTGCCTGTCTGGGGGCTCAGCTGGCCCTGCCTGATTAAGGAAACCCCCCTCTCTGCATTAGAGAGATTTGCTCCGACTTAAAAAGCCTGCAATAAACCAGGACTTTGCCGGGCACGGAGAAACCGCAGGGGTTGAGTGGCTGAATCCCACTCGCTGCTGCCCAGCCCTGGCACAGCTGAAACGCAGGGGGTGCCCACAGGGAACAGACCCCAAAAGGCAGCTGGGGTGTGAAACCTCTCTTGAGCTAAGGCTGTGTATGCCCAGCATGCAGCATCTCTGCCTCTCATGAAATATCCACGAAATACAAGGGCATTTCTGTGCATTCCCCACAGGGAACAGACCCCAAAAGGCAGCCGGGGTGTGGAACCCCTCTTGTGCTAAGGCTGTGTATGCCCAGCATGCAGCATCTCTGCCTCTCATGAAATATCCACGAAATACAAGGGCATTTCTGTGCATTCCCCACAGGGAACAGACCCCAAAAGGCAGCCAGGGTGTGGAACCTCTCTTGAGCTAAGGCTGTGTATGCCCAGCATGGAGCAGCTCTGCCTCTCACAAAATAACCAGGGGATAAACCCCACAAGGACATTCCTGTGCATTCCCCACAGGGAACAGACCCCAAAAGGCAGCTGGGGTGTGAAACCCCTCTTGAGCTAAGGCTGTATATGCCCAGCACACAGAAGCTCTGCCTCTCATGAAATAACCAAGGGATAAACCCCCCAAGGACATTCCTGTGCACCATGGGATGGGATGCCCCTTGTCCCACCCTCAGTTGCACCTCCTCAGGACCAAAATCCAGGAGATCTCATGTTGTTTTAAAATGCAATTTGGACAGAGCAACTCATCCTCTGAGCAGTGCTTGGCTTAGCCCTCTGGAGCCACGGCTCGCTCCCCTTCCACCAGAAAACCAAAACCAAGAGGCTTCTGCTTCAATTCCTCCAGGTCCTGGCTGCTGCTCATCCTTCCTGAGATACTGCCAGAGCCACTCAGGGCTGAATCCCTCAGCAGGAAGGGGTCACGGGCATCACAGGGAAGATGGGTTGATGCAGCAGCCCCTTGAAATCCACTTAAAATCGTATTTGGTGGCAAAGTCCCAGCCTGGGTTTTCACGGTCTCTAAATGCTCAGTGTGAGGAAGCTTCCAGAATGAGAGGATACTTTTTGTGAGTTAAGTTCAACTGGGAGCCACCTAGAAACATGAGATAAATTGGATTTGGGCTGTTGGAGCCTGACCTGGGCAAGGGGAAATGGAAACCAGCACCAAGAGCAGGAACAGCCTCCTGCGGGCACAGATTCAGAAAACAGTAAAAATCCTAGAGCAGCCCCAACCCAGCTCCCAGACAAGACAAGGAAGAGGAGAGATGCTTGAGCAGCCTCCAAACCTGCCTGCAGCCCAGCAGGTTTTGCTCCACCACAGCTCTGCCAGCGAGCCACGCCAAGCCCGGCGCGTTTGGGCTCCTTTTCCTTGCCATCCACCAAGATCCTTCCGCTCCCCATGTTCCTCTCCTTGGCTCTGGCTGCGGATCCAGCTTTTCATGTGGTGCAAACACAGCGTTTCTTTGGGTGCCAAGGACTGTGTGTAACTCGTCGGCTGGGGAGTGTTTTGCATCTTGGACCATAAGGGAACAGAGAACGCTGCCCAAAATGTTTACGGTATTTTTAGGCCAAGACAAATCTGTTCGACGCTCGCAGAGCTTGAGCATCCCGGAGAGGCTGTGCCTCCCAGCGTGGCATCTGCACACAGAAGGGGCACCACCTGACTCCAAACAGGCCAAGGAGGACGTTTCTGAACCATTTTGAAGGCCCCTACAAAGGGTTTTTCCAAAAGCCAGCAAAGGAAGGCGGGTGCTGCGAGATGCTTGGCCGTGGCGCTCAGCCTATGGGGTGAGAATGTCATGGCCAAATCTCTCAAGACAACACGTTTTGCAGAGCACAAAAAAGAAAAAGAGATTTTTGGGGGTAGAGGCAAGGCTGGGTTTTTTCCCTTCTCCTTCATGAAATCAAAGCCTGAGCACACTTTGGCTAAGGGGCACCAAAGGGATTCAAAGGCAGAAGCAGAAGCCCAATTCCTCCAGCAGTGCAGGCTGTGCCGCTCCACTCTGCCACCGATGCCCATGATGCCACTAATTACAAAACCAAGCCCTTCATTTGCCTGTCTGTCCAGGTTTAATGGCAGCTGCCCCCATGCTGGGGACCCTGCAGCTCCATCTGCACAGCCACTGCTGAGGGAGAAGATGTGACTGCTGACCAAGGCACTCCTGGCACTCTCCTGCGAGCCAAATGTGCCCTGTGCTCTGGCCCAGGGATGCTCTGCCAGCACCAGGGACAAGGACAAAGCTGTGGAGAGAGCCAGCCTGAGGGCACCACCAGCACATGGCATCTGAGCATCTCCTGTGATTCCAGCAGGCTGAAGGAGAGCAGCCTTGAAGTGAGCACAGTTTGGGCACGGTGCTCCAACTGGGGATGGGTAACACTGGACGTGGTTGGGCCATCCCTGGAGACCCCCAAAGTGCAGCCAGACGAGCCCTGAGCAAACCCACCAAGCCATGAGCTTGGCCATGCTTTGAGCAGGCACTGGAGCAGTGGCACAAGGTCCATCCCACCTGAACCCCTCTGCCATTCAGCCTCTGGTGCCCTCCCACAACCCCGCTGTGCCTGCCTGAACCTCCAGGCTGGGGCAGCGTCACCAGCTGCACCAGGCACTTCAGAACAATGTCACCAGCTGCACCAGGCACTCCAGTGCTGCAGTCCCAGGAGCTGCCTCCAAATCCATCTTCTTGTGCTTTGCCTGGATCCCACAGTGGAGTAAACACGAAGCAAAGCTGCACCTCAAGCTTCAGCTCAGTCAACGCACGACTGGAGACAGCTCCAGCTCTACGAGCCAGAATGGAGGATTTCTGTAGGCTGAACCAAAACCATGCAAAATCCATCTGGCACCGAGCGTGGGAGATCTGCTTGGCCCATCCTCACCCCACAGCAACCTCCTGCATCCAGTGCAGTACCAGACTCAGCCCTGGATCTACCACAGTGGCAGAGCCAGGGAGCAGAGGGGTGTGGGAATCCAGGGCATTCCTTTGGATACCCTGGACAGTCAGAGATCTGAACAACAGAGTTTGAAACCTGTGCAGGGGGGTTTGAAACCTGTACAGGGGGGTTTGAAACCTGTACAGGGGGGTTGGAAACCTGTACAGGGGGGTTGGAGACCCTGGCACAGAGCCCAGGAAGACACTGGCTTTGACTTCAGTCCATGGGAAAGACTTCCAACACTGAGAGAGGAATGACAAGCCACAGAAGTGTGATAGAGAATAGTGTAGTTTGTCACATTTGGGTTTTTAGAATAGGGGTGAATTGGGACAAGATGGAGGATTCTGGGTGGTGCCCTGGGGTCTTCTTCTTCTTCATCTCCATCTTCTGCTGTGATGGTGGCACAAAGTAGTTCAAGGAGATTGGGTCAGAGTAGAAATGACCTGTTTAGTACAGATTGTAGATATTGGTGTGTAATTGTAAATAATGGATATGTAACAATTGGTATAAGAGATGATGAGCCTCCATCAGAGGAGGAGTCTTTGTCTGATGCCCGAGCTGCAGAGACCTTGGCCGGGCATAGAGAAAAAGGAAAGTTAAGAAATAATAAACAACACAAACGACCTTGAAAACAGAGAATCTGAAGACTCCATTTTGTTCTTTTGCCTGGCTCGGGGCCTTTCAGAGGGCAAAGGACTCTAAACCACCCGAATCTGGCAAACCAGCCCAGCCCGAGAGAGGGGCAGCCTCACCTCGATGATGTCCGCGTTGGTCCGGCTCTCGTGGGGCTCGTTGTACTCGGTGTACTTGAGCAGCACCTTGTCCATGTCGGTGCTGGCATACTGGAACAGCTTGTTGGAGTGGTTGAAGATGATGAGGGCGATCTCGCAGTCGCACAGCACGCTCAGCTCGTAGGCTTTCTTCATCAGGCCGAACTTGCGCTTGGTGAAGGTCACCTGGAAAAAGCGAGGACAGCCAGGGGGTGAGAAGCTGTGCCCACGCTGCCACGGACCCAACACTGCCCAGAGAAAAGTGGAATGACCACTGGGGAAAGAGGAAAAGGAAGGGGAATGCACAGGGGAATGCTCTGTCTCAGTTTCCCCAATTGGACCCAACCCCAAGCTCGCCTCCCTCTGCCAAGCAGTTCATCTTGCTGCCTATTTTGGGATCCTCCAAAGGCAGACACTTCACAAGCACAAAGATGATTATCAGCGTTGGAAATCACATATTGCCAAATCAAGAGAAAATAAATTTCAGCAAAATCCCCAGCAGAGCTGCCATCTGTCCGGGGGCTGCGGGTTTTTAAGTGGAATATTCAAGCCATGGATATCTCGTCCTCTCTTGCTGCAGCTGCGCTGCCAGTGCCCAACCCTGGGGGCCACAGAGCCGGGGGTCAGCACCCCAAAACTGCCCAGGGGTGCCCACCCCACCCCTGACCCCCTCTCCTGCTCACCAACCCCCACTTATCTCAGCAGGCTACGCTTCCCCAAGGGCACCACGAGCCCCCCTGTGCCAAGGGCCTGCCCAGCTGCCACTCTCATCTTGTTGTGTCCCCTTGTGTAACCTTGCTGGGGTGTTTTTCCTCACTGCCTGCCCAACTGGGGTCCCTGTCTCCCCAGCCTGAGCTGTAACCAGAGCTGTTGGCTGACGAGGCAGCTCCTGCAGGACTGATCCTGGCTGGGGGCTGGGGCTGGGTGCTGGCTCCAACACCAGCTCCAGCTGCCGGGCAGACGCCGGGCTGCGACTCCCAGCCCACGCTCAGCTCTCACCACCACGCTCCTAACAGGAGCCAGCTGGTGCAGAGGGAGCTGGTTTGGGGCTCCCTGTCCCGGCTGCAGTGCAGACAGCCTGCTGAGGGCCCCCACCCCCCAGAACACACTGCAGGCTGACGGGGAAGGCGTGATGCTTGGCCAGTGCCCTCCCGGCAAATAAAAAGCAGAAGAAGAAAACGAGAGGCAGGAGGTCACTGCTTTGTGCTAAGCACTGCTCTGAGGGCAAAGCAGCCTCCAGGGGAAGGGCTGGAGATGAGCTGAGATGCCCTTGGGTGCCAAAACCTTGGGTGCCCCCTCTCCACACGGGAGGGCTTGACTCCACTCTGGGCCTCCACCACAGCGGCAATTTTGCAAATGAGCAGCTTTCATTTGCAGAGCTGAGGGAGGAGAGTGAACGAGGCTGATGCCTTTGCTCAGCCTGTCAGTGGCATCACAGCCACGGTCCAAGGAGCTCAACATGGAGCAGCTTCCCAGTTCACAGAGATGGTTCACAGAGGAGCAGGGCCACCGTGATGCCACCAGCAGCACCCAGCATGCACCCCCAGGGTCCTGCACCCCTCCCCACAGAACCATGTGGAGGGAGGGCAGAGCAGGGGCAGCTCTGGGCAAGGGGAGCTGCTGCCCCTCCCCACCATCTCCCAGAGATGATTAAGCAGTAACGAGATTCAGCTCTAATCGCTTCATCCCCTAGAAAGTGTAGGGCTGGTGCCCTGTGCTGCTGTGGCTGCCACGTGTGCCTGCTGTGGCCACGGCCAGGCCACTCACATTGCCAGGGCTGCCCCAGCCCCGGCACACCCTGTGAAAATTAAATTACTTCAGGGCCAGCTCCTGTGTCACCAATAACTCCCCCTCCTCAGCAGCAGTCCAGACTTCTCAGGCACCCAAAACCTCTGCTGCCTTGGTGCAGGGCTGCTCCCAAGACCAGGAGCTGGCAGTGCCACAGCACAGCTGTGGTCACACTGTCACTTCAGGTGGGACCCAGCTGTGGTTCTGCTCCTGCAGCTGTGGCAGGACAGGCTCTAAAACCACAACCTGTCTCTGTGCCCCCTTCCTCAGCACAACCTGTCTCACTGTCCCTGCTGGGGTGAGCTCCAGGCTCTGACTCAGCCTCCAAGCAGCTGGAGGAGCCCTCAGGAGGAAAACACCAGTCTCCACCAGAACGGAGGGACCAGCCAAGGGTGATTGTTTCTGCAGCCACTGGTGTCAGGGACACCTTGCTAAAACCTTGCCAGGCACCAGGACAGGCTCAGCCACCAGGACTGGAGGCCACAGGGTGAGGCTGAGATGTGGGGGCCACGCAATGGGGCAGCTCTTGGCCTTGAAGACCAGTGACAAGCATGGTTTGGGTTTTGCCCTTGAGTAGTGAAGAGTGTGGGCTCATCTTCCCCAAAATCAACCAGACAACCTGGGCAGAGCTGAGCAGAAGACAAAACACCGAATTATCCCTCTAGAGATGAGGGGATACTCCCTCTGCCTCTGCCTCTCTACTGGCACCCCTGCATCTTGCAGCGAAAAGCAAAGATTTGCTATTTAGACACCGTATCACACAAAAGCATCACCCAACACTGCCTTGTGCACCCACTCATGACACAGGACAGAAACCTCAAACCTTCCCCTCACGCCCGTGCACGAGCCTCATCTAGAAGAATTAACCTTGTAAGTCTAAGAGGGTAATCAAATCTCATGCTTCAGGGCATAAGCCGATCACCAAAGGGGTCAGGAAGGAATTACTGCCCCACACTAGCAGGGGATTTTTTGCCTTTCCCCTGATGCAAACCATATTGGCAGTTGCCAGAGTCAGCAGCCCGGCCCTGAAGGACTGATGGCCTGATCTGTTGTGGCAAATCCTCTCCAGTAATTCCTCTAATGACATTAGTGACTCTTACTTGCTCTCCTCCCTTGGTTTTGGCTGCTGCTGTAATTCACAGAATCACACATTGGTTTGGGATCGAAAAGCTCATCTTGTCCCACCCCCTGCCATGGACAGGGACACCTTCCACCAGGCCAGGTTACTTCAAGCCCTGTCCAACCTGACCTTGGAAACTTCCAGGAATGTAGCAGCCACAGTTTCCCTCCACAACCTGTGCCAGGACCTCTCCACCCTCACAGGGAAGAATTTCCTTCTAATATCCAGTCTAAATCTCCCTCTTTTCAGTTTAAAAACATTCCCCCCCTTGTCCTGTCTTTCCAGGTCCTTGTCCAAAGTCCCTCTCCAGCTTTCCTGGAGCCCCTTTAGATCCCCATGGAGCCTTCTCTTCTCCAGGCTGAACACCCCCAGCTCTCCCAGCCTGGCTCCAGAGCAGAGGTGCTCCAGACCCAGAGTACATCCCTGACCTCCCCTGGAGCCACTCCTGCAGCTCCACATCCTGCTGGAGCCTCCATGGCCTGTGCCCCCACGGAAGGCAAAACCTGGGACGTGAGCAGGGTCAGCTGATGCCAACAGCTCAGCGTGAGGTGCAGGGCAAGAGCTTCACCTCCCAGCAAAGGTGAAGGGTGTGAGGCAGCCTCAGCTCTCCCTGAGGGTCGTGATGCCTCAGCAGCCCCAAGGCACCGCCCGGGGTGAGCTCGGCAGCAGAGTGGGAACGCAGGTGCTGAAAGCACCTCTGCCTCACCACTGGTGAGTCCCTCATTCTCCTGCACCATTCCCATTCCCATTCCCATTCCCATTCCCATTCCCATTCCCATTCCCATTCCCACTCCCACTCCCACTCCCATTCCAGCAGGCACAGGTGCCACTGGAGCCACCCGGGCGTGCCAAGGACAGCGCGCTCCGGCAGGAACGAGCCCCATCCACAACTCCTCATTATCCTCTCTGGGATGTGGCACGGCAGAGCTGGCTGTGCCCTGTGCCCCCCAGGCAGGCTGCTGCGGGGGCAGGGGTGGGCTGAGGATGCTCCCAGACGCTGGGTTTAAGCCAGCTTAGCCGGCAGCCTGCAGCCACGGCGGGCACGCACGCACCGACGCTGCTCCTCGGCGCTGATCCTCAGCAACAGCAGGAGCGGGGGGGGAAAGGAGAGTGAGAAGCCAGAGGTGGCTCTGGGGAGACCTCACTGCAGCTTTCCAGTACTTAAAGGGGCTTATCAAACAGGCAGAGAGGGATTTTTTACATGGGTAGATAGTGATGGGACAAGGGGCATGGTTTTAAAGTGGAAAAGGGGAGATTTAGATGGGTATTAGAAGGAAAATTTTCCTGTGAGGGTGGTGAGGCCCTGGCACAGGGTGCCCAGAGAAGCTGTGGCTGCCCAGTTCCTGGAAGTGTTCAAGGTCAGGTTGGACAGGGCTTGGAGCAACCTGGGACAGTGGAAGGTGTCCCTGCCCGTGGCAGGGGGGTGGGATGAGATGGACTTTTAAAATCCCTTCCAACCCAAACTATTCCATGATTCTATGAGATAAAGCAACATGGGACACTTCTGACCCCGGGGAGCAGATCCTGGCATTGCACATGTACAGCATGGACCAGGGGAGTGGAGCAAGAGGGTTCAAGCAGATCCCACTGCCTGGAGCAGTCCTCTTTCATGAAATGCCCCATCTTCCTGGTATGTCCTTTTTTTCCCAAAGAAAGGGAGCAGTGAAAATGGATTGCAAAGCTGTGCTGGTGACCAATTAAACAGCTGCTGCTTTGCTGACACCCGATCTGATCAGGCTGCTTTTTGGGAAGCAAAGCAAGATGTGCTGCTCTGGGGTGGGGAGCAGTGCTCCCATGCTGGGTTTTGGAATAACCAGCCCAGCCAGGGGAAAACCAGTGTCCCCCAGCCCAGGGAACTGGGATTTGGGGACACCTGACAACAGAGATGTGCAAAAGCCATGACACCTGGCCATGCAAAGCAACTCCTGCTGCCAGATCCCAGGCAAGGCTGTGAGACCTCAGCAAGGGCCTTTATCTCCAGTCAGTGCCAAAGAGCAGCTCATCCCTCACAAACAGCCCCATCACTCAGCTGCTGCCTCTGCAGAGAAGTGCCTCGTTCCCTTCCTGAAGGTCTACCCAGCTGTGCCATCCCCCTCCAGCATCACCAATTATTTTCCATTTGTCTGAACTTCCAGCAGGGCTCCAGTCACCGCAGACCCCTTGTCTGCAGCACTGTGGAATCCCTGCAGCCCCTTGACATCATACCCGGGCTCTGGCCTTGGCAGGACAGATCACAGGGTCTGACAGAGAGAACTCCCCAATGGTGCTCTGCACACCATGGTTTGCCCTGGTTTCCCCGTCCCTAATGCCCTGGCCCCTTGGTGTCTCCTTTCCTCTGTGTCTCCAGTGGTTTCAGGTCCCTGGTGACCAGCCCTGTTTCCCTACACCGACCTTACCTGCCCCTTGTTCCACCCCTGTGCCTCAACTGGCTGCTGTATCCCATACCTATCCTTGGAACTGGCAGACCCCTGCCCCTTTTGCTCCTGGATTCCCCTTTTGCTCCTGGATTCCCCTTCAGCTCCTAGAAATAAACCTGGCTGGAACTGACCCAGTGCAAGGCCCTTCTGCCTCTCCTTGCTGAGCTGTGCGGATGTGTGAGCTTGACTGCTCTGCCTGAGTTTCCCCAAGCAGCCTTTCCAATAGAGAGGTTCTTTGGGTTCTAAGCTTCAGCTCCACTCCTAAAAACACACAGCACTGCCCCATAAAACACACTCTGGATCCTTGAATAACCCCTAAGGCCCTGTTTCCTCCTCAGGATGGATATAAACAGCCCCAGGAGCAACTGGGACATCAGCAAAAACTGTTTGATGCCCATCCTGGCCTCCACCACCAAGTGAAGCTATAATGAGGAGAACCTGCCATTTCCCATTGTTTTGCTGCAGAGCAATGAAGTGGTCATCCAGTTCTGTTCTTTAAGGATTAGGAATACATCCACATGACTTTTTACTGGTTTTTCTCTTTTTCTGGAGTGAAAGTTGCAGGAAAGAAGCGTGGCAGGCCATGCTGGGGTGCAGCAGTGGCTCGGACCTGCTGAGCCAAACTCCAGGAGCACAGAAAGCAAAAGGGACCTGCCTGGAAATCTTGTGGTTATGGGAAATACATCGACAGAGTCATTCCAGAGCAAACCTGGCCTGGCAGGGTGCTACTACTCCACCACTCCAGTTTAAGGAACATGGAAATTTGGGGAGATTTTGTTGGTTTTTGTTTCTCCTCTGAGATACATGAACGCATTCCTGCACACATGCACATGCGTGTGTGTCTCGGGCTTGGCTTCAAGACAGCCCAAGGAAAAAAGCCCTGGAGTCATTTAAGTTTACAATTGAGGGAAAAAAGAAAAAAAAAAAGGAATAATTTGAGTTGTTTGCGTTCAGCAAAATGGATACTTGTTGTGGCTGTTTTTTATTGGAGAAACCACACGGAAAATGTCAACCGAAATATATTTTCTGCAGGACAAAAATAAAAAATAAAAAAAAAAAAAGGGGGGGGAACTAACTAAGTGGAGAAGACACTTTCTTCTGGAAAAGCACTTAGATGGAAAGAGCTCAAGGAGCTGGAAGGGAGGAGCAAGGCTTGGATGGGGGCAGCACAATGGTCCTGGATCCAGCCTCAGCACCAAGTCCTGCCCATCTGCTTCACTTTATAAACTGGGAAAAAACACAGCACCCGTGGCCCAAACCAGGATGGAAAGGGGTCATTTTGACACTTCAAACCCCCAGTGGGAGGAGAAGGACGAGGTGAGGGAGCGGGGAGAGGCAGCACTGACCTGCCGGTTGCGCTCGTCCGTGATCCGCTGGATCTGGATCTTTTTCCTCCCCATCTTCTCGGGAAATCCTCGCCGCACCCGGGACGACCTCGGCTCAGGGGAGGGGGAGAAGTGACCCCGCTTTAAAAGGCTTTCATCCAAGAGAGCTGGGGGCTTGTTGGCTCAGAGGGAGAACGAACCCAAAAGAGCCAAAACAAAAAAAAAAAAAAAAAAAAAAAGGAGTTTTGGCGCGGCTCCGTGCTCAGTTCATGGTACCGTCATGCACAGCCAGATCCAGCGGGGTGAGATGTCAGCAGCTGCTCAGAAACCTGCACGGTGAGAGAGACAGCAGTGAGATGCTCTGTTCCCAAACCCCATCCAGGAGCCAGCACCCCACCAGCACCCTCCACTGCAGATCCCACCCCCCAGGCCAGGGTGGTCTCTGCCTCTTTCTCCCACCCAGCTCTGGGGAGAGGAGAGCTGCAGAGGGATTCATCCAAACTGGTCTCCAAGAAGGCCGAGGATGGAGGCCAGGAACACCAGTGCCATGTGTGGGCCAGGCACTGCCACGCTGGGCGAGGAGGAGGAGGAGATGGCAGCAGTGTGCCCGTGAATCACTGCTCCTCCGTGACACTCCAGACTTTTTTATTCCCTTAATAAAGTCATAAGCAGTCAAGTGGCTGGCAATTAGCTCGGGCAATTTCAATCCAGCTCCAGTTTCTGCACTAACCTCCAATTTGGAATTTGAAAATGTCTTTATTTGATTACTTGAAAGAAACCTTATAACCAGGCACAGAAACCTAATTCTTGTGGGGAAGGAGGACGCCGAAGGCAGCTGAGGCAGCCTGGCCATCCACTGGGCTCAGCCACAGCTGGACACCAGACCTTTCCATGGATCTTGGGCATGAGATTGACTCAGGGGCATCCTGTGCCCAAAACTCTCCCGAAAGGGACGAGTGCTGCAGGCTTCCTGGGCTCCTCCCCACAGAAATCTGCATCCCCCAGCACCAGAGGCTGCATCCAGATGCACCAGGGCACCTCCTGGCACAGCCCCCCAGCCCATCCCAGCCCATTTCCCAGCGTGTGCTGCACTGCAGTGAGGGGACAAAGAGGGAACTTCAGCCAGTTCGTTTTCCACAGGTATGTCCCTCTCTCCCTGCTCTCTCTCTCTCTGAGCAGCTGGATACCACAGTGATAACACTGCATTTAAGGCGAGGTGCCCTGTGCCAAGAGCCAGGCAGAGGGAAAAACCAGTCCCAAAATAGCTTCCTATCTGCCTCAGCTTGGCAGTCCCTACCCCTGGTCTTGTTACAAAAAGCATTAAAAAAAAAAAAAAACAAAATGCAAAAGCTTTTTCTCCCAAACCATCATCCCAAATTCAAAGCAGCAGCCACAGCCAACCTGACCAAGCTCCTCCTGCTCCTCTACCACCCCAGAGCACCCCCAGACCCTGCTGAAGACCTGGGCCTCATACTTTGCCTCCTCATCAGACCGTGCTCCAACAACAAACAAGCCCCAATGGTCTCACTCCCACACTTGTTTTCGGGGTTCACTGAGTCATGTGAGTCACTTAATCTTTTTCTCTGGTTTTTGGGGTTTTTTTTGGGTAAAGTTATTCATCGTGCATCACGTTCTGTGGTTTCAGTGCGAGTTTGAGGAGCCCCGAGGAGAATGGGGAGTCTTTTCCCCATCCTGACATCCACAATTTCCCCTCCAGGGAGGATGAGGTATGGGGAAGCCAGGAAGAAGACCAGAAACACAAAAGGGCAGCAAAACCTGCCTTTTTTACACATGAATCCCACCAGCAGGACCCTTTGCAACGACAGACCATACAGGGATGGCATCGAATTCTCAAATCCTTATTTACCAGAATAGGTGCATGTTTCCCTCCCAGCAGCAAAGAGGAGCAACCACCCAGCTCTGAGCACTGTCACCACAGGGAACACTGAGCCAGTAGTGCCAGAGGCATTTCCTTTGGCTGCTGCTCCCCATCCCTCCATGGGTAGCCCCAAAAAGACAGGTCCCAGAGCACTGACAGTTCCAGAGCATTGCCACTTCTGGGGCATCAGCAATTCCACAGCATCACAATCACAGCTCTGACTTGCACCAAGTATCCCTGGAAGGTCAGGGATACAGGAAGAGCCAAAAGAAAAATGAGGATTTTTATTTCATCCACCTGGAGTGTCCACTCTGTATTTCCCTCACACAAGGGAGAACCCAGAGCCCAAAGGCTTGGAACCAAGGCGAGGATTTTGCACACACACAAAGCAACTTTGGAAGAGGAGGAACTTTTTGTCAGGTTTGCTTTGCTGCTTTTCCCTTTGGAGTTGCTAAAATGGCTGAAAAATATTCACCTTCAGCATCTTCAAAACCACCAGCGGCAGCACAAAGTAGCAACAGCTCCACAACCAGACCCAGGGCAAGATGCTAATTCTTTCCGTGTGCTGCAGCTCTTGGACAGAGAAACCCTCTGAAAGACAGCGGATTTACTGTCCAAACCAGAGAGGAACTCTCCAGAAGCAACAATAAACACTGGAGAACAACGGGCAGTAAATTTAAGCTGAGTGAAAGGAAACATATTTTAACACGATTTTGTTGCGGGGCTTGTTCACAGGATGCTCTGGCAGCCAAAAGCTCCACAGTGCTCCAAGCCATGGGATGTTTGTAGGGATGAGGAAAAAAAACCCCAGAGCTGCTCATTCCTGCCCTCAGCTCCACACCAGCTGGGTGTTTCTTGCATGGGAGCAGTGGGATTCAAACCACACTCCTCTCCCCGGGCCACAAACACACCTCAAGTGTTTCAAACCAAATCCCCTTTTTTCAGCCACCAAACCAGGTTCCTCCTGCTGCTCTGAATCCCAACTGTGCATCCTCAGCACTTCAGCAGGATGGGGACCACTGTCACAGCCTCAGGGTTTGCTCATGCTGCTGGATAAAGTTTTCCACAGGAAAAGGTGACTTTACAGGTTTTTGCTCATCACCATGGGGACAAAAGGAGCTGCCATGTGGTGCTCTTGACCCCTCCACCCTGCATGAGAAGGGAAACATCCCCCTTGGATGGGGTGAAGAAGAGGGATGGAGAAGAGCACAGAATGTTTGCTGCCCTCCGAATGCACCTGACAGAGGGGGTTTCAAACCCCTCCCTTTTCTCTTCATGGAACTGGGGTTTTGGGGCGAGTTTGTTTGGTTTTAGGTTGGGTTTTTTCCCCACCATATTTTTAAACCCAGGTATTTTCACGTTTCCTGCCCAGGTGGCTCTTTCAGAAAGTCTGACCACTGGCTCCAGTTTCTGAACAGCAGCTGGAAGAGCAAGAAACCTGGAGAGCTGCCCTCACCTCTCCTGCCCCTCTTGCTGGCAAGGTGCAGCTTGGCCCCAACACAGGAGGATCCCCTCTGCCCCTACAGCTCCCTCCTCTCCACCACCAAATTGCTTTGGCTCCCTGACTGCCCAGCCTGAGGCACCAGGATCACCCATGATCAGGTGGAATTTAAGCACCTGAACACATACACAGCCAAGCACCCAGAGCACAGGACTGCTAAAAGGAGCTGAGCTCCTAAATAACTTCTAACTTTTGGGTCTCAAATGATGTTATCTACAATAACCCCACTCAGTAAATCATCACCTCCTCCTTCTCTCAGCCAGCAGCTTCTTTCTTTCTCCTAGGCCTCGTTTCCCAAGGAAACCACCAAGCATCCCAGCTACCACACCCCGACAAGGAGGGTCCAAGGGCATGGAAAGAGACCTCCAAATCCACTGGAAGGCAAATGATGGGTGAAGCACTGGAAAAAAAAGCCACCCTGACCCTCTTCCAGCCCCAGGAATCTCAACAAGGATCAGGGAATTCAGCAGCAAGCAGCTCTGGGATGGAGGCAGCCGCCAGCACCCACTCCCTCCTCCCTCTGCTCCGCTCAGCTCGCACAAGTGTGACTATCACGGCAATTAGCACACATGCCAATTAACTCCGAGCAGGTGCTGGTTAACTCTGTGCTGAGTAATTCATCCCCGGCTCCCAGTAAATTGCTCCAAATTGGAGAGACAGGCGAGAGAGCAGAGTTAGCATTTTGCAAATGGGGGAAGAAAGAAAAAGCGCAGCGGAATCTCAGCTGGGAGATGTTTTTACAAAACAAGGAATCTGGGGGGCTGAGTCCCCCAGCTCCAAGAGCTGGGGACACAGAGGAGCTGAGGTCTCTTCCATGTCTTTATTTCTGGATTTTTTGTTTTTATCTGCTGTACAAATTTCTGATCTATTTCACCTACTTCTGAGTGGTTTCACCTTTGCTTTGCACAAGCAGCGGGGTGCTCTGCGCTGCTCCATGACTTGTCCCTTTTCCATCCCTGCTGAACAGCCCCACGTTCCTCTCAGCACGGGCAGGGACACTGAAGAGTCTCACATCCACTTTCTACAGCCATTTGCTATTTTTAATATACTTTTTATTGCATCCCTTTTTAGTTGCTCCTTACTAAAGTTAGCCTGAAATGCCGCCCCTCCTCTCCAGGGCGAAGGAATTCAGCTGCCCTTCCTTAACACCCCTGTGCTCCCAGCACAATGTCAGCTGAAAGAAACCAAACCTTGGCCAAGCAGCTGCAGAACCAAGATCAAAAAGATTCATCTGAAAGCTTTAGGAAGATAAATAAAGGCAAATAAATGCATCCTTTCAAAAAAAAAAAAAGTATTTTCCTTTGGAGCTCTTTGCTTTTCCCAGCATGTGGCACCGTGCTCCCCAGTCCACTCGTGCCTGTGCAGGAACACACAGCAGAGCCAGAGGCACAAGTGATGGTAAAATTGGGATGGGTTCAACATGGCACCAGTTCAAGGGATGCTCTCCTCATCTCCATCCCCAAAACAGGTCTGGTGCAATGGGGACACCCTTGGCTGCAAGGAAACCTGCAAAAGGAGCTTCAAAGGACATTTGGAGGCTGGGAAAGGAAGAAAAATGCTGCCCTGTGAAGATGCAGCTCATCTTATGGAGGCACAGAAAGGCCCAGTTTGAAGGGAGAGATGCAGGTGACAGGTATGGCAGATCACAGCCCACCCCAGCAACTGCTCCCCCGGGCACCCAATGCTCTCCTTGTGGCACCAACCCATCTCTTACCCAAGATTTGCAGAATTCTCCCCAGGATGCATTTTTCCTTAACAGGCTCCATCAAGTCAAGGGGCTGGCTGAGAGTAAAGGGAGGGTCCTGCCTGCCACTATCCACCCCCGAGGAACAGGACACCTGACGTGACTGAATTCACTGACCCAAGCCCCAACACATTTTGGGGGGGATGTCAGATTTATCCACACAGAAATGACAGCAATAACACGTCCCAGTCCTGCAGCTTCTCTGGGGGGAAAAAGGTCATTGCAAGGGAGCTTCAGCACACAACCAGTGGGGTACAAGGTGCAGGGTGTTACAGAACCTTGGACAGATTCTTAAAGCTCATCTCATCCCACCTCTCTGTCACCCACTCACAGGGAAAAATTTCTTCCCAGTGTTCCATCTAACCCTGCCCTCAGGCAGTGGGAAGCCTTGTTCATCACTCCAGGTCCTTGTCTCCAGCTCTCCTGGAGCTCTTTTATGCACTGGAAGGAGCTCCAAGGTCTCCCCAGACTCCTCTACAGGCAAAACAGCTCCAGCTCTCCCAGCCTGTGTCCAGAGCAGAGGGGATCCAGCCCTCAGAGCATCTGCATGGTCTCCTCTGGACTTGCTCCAGGAGATTTGTACTCCTCCTGCTCTGGGAACCCCAGAGCTGGAGGCAGCACTGAGGGGCACAATCCCAGCCCCTCACCTGCTGCCCATGCCATGGGATCACTGGGCACAGCATTGGCTTTCTGGGCTGGGTCATGTCCATCTTCTTGTCCAGCAGTAACTCATCCTGCCTGTCCACTCACGACAGGAGAGCCCAGGTGAGGAAACGCTGCTGTGCTGCAAACCAGCCCCTGAGCTCGGCCTGCAATGGGAAGTGGATCACACCCACCACGCTGAGCCTCTGACAAACCCTTCACTGCTCACGCTGGGTGGGGGAACGGGCCAAGGGAGGGAGGGAGCAACGATGCTCTTGAGGTGGCAGTGATGCTTTGGAGGTGGCAAGAGCAGCCCCTCGCTCTGCTGCATCGCTCCTGCCACAAACCTGCAGCTCTGACCACGAGAAGCAGCTGCACTGGGAGGAGACGTGGCCCCAGCAGCCCCCAGCACAGCTGGGACCCTCTGCCTGCTGCAAAGAGCCACAAAAGCAATTGCAAATAAAGAGCAGCTGCAGCCGAGGTCTCCGAGCCTCACCTTGAGGACACCAAGTCCTTCACTGACAAAGACCAAGTGGCTTCCACGCCCCTCCTGACCAGGGCTGGATCCCATCCCTCCAGGACATGGATTTAGCTCAAGTCACCTCTTGAACCCGCCTGTTTAACTGCAGTCCTTGCCTTCCTGTTTCCTTTCTTGCTGCCTTTTGTGAGTTAATTGTTGTTTTTTAACATATCCTCTGTGCTGACACCAAGGACTTTTAGTTTCCTTCTGTGTGGTTTCTGGATCAGCAGGATTGACTTCCTTCTCTTTTGCAAAGCCCCCTTCCCTAAAAGGCAGTGCCAGGGCTCATGTTCACGCTGCTCTTCCTCTCTGGCAAAGCCCCTGGCACCCCTGCTCTGCTGTGGGGTGGGGGGCAGTGCTGGCAGGGGGATGTGGCACCCGGGAGGGACGCAGCACACACCTGGGGACATCCTTGGCAGGACAGCAGTGCCAGCGAGTCCCCAGCCCCACTGCACTGCACCCGTGAGGGACTTCCAACTCACCAGCTTAGCATTGTTTAGCACCTCTTTATCTCCAAACCGAGATAAAAACCGCACAAACATGCTCGAGTCTCCTCCAAAGCTTCTATTCTGGTTTCAGGATGATGCTATCTGGGTTCCTGTGTCGAACCTCCAGATGCAGGCAGGGGGAGGGGAGAGGAAGGCGGCCGAAACAACGTGGCTCCAGGGCAAACCTCCTGCTCAGAAACGCAGCTGCTTGACCCTGCCTGGGGCTCAATCCCACTCCACCAGGCAGGTGCCAACCCAGGGCTGAGCTGCCATCCCTCCTGCACACCCCACACCCATGTCAGGGTGCTGATTTCCCTGGGATGGGCAGCCAAACCAGCACTCAGCTCGTCCTGCCTGCAGGAGGGGATCAGTCCCACCAGCTGCAGGTGAAAACCTTGGGAGCTCAGGGGAGCAGGAGTGAGGCTAGATTCAGTCAGGCCCCCGAGGAATTTGCAAGAGACACATATATTCCTGACCCAGATTCAGGTACTCTCTGAAGAAAAGCAGATGCCAACCGTGCAGCCAGCTCTGCTGAGCTGTAACAAAACCTCGTGCCGTGCCAAGCCTGGCAGAGGCTGGGGAAAAGCACAGCCCTGACACAATGCTGGAGAGCTGGAGTTTGCTGTGCAAGGGTGGGTGAAAGAAAGCATTTAGGGGAAATTATTAAACTGGGGCTGATCTTCTCTTCCCCTGCAATTTGTGTGCCAGTGTGGAGTCAGACAATACCCTCAAGAAAGGATGACAGTCCCAACATTAGCACAGGAACTGGAGGCAGCCCCCAAACCAGGAACTCTGGTCCCCTACACCCCAAATCACAGTTTCATCCCACACCACACACAGCAAGGGATGCCACCACATCCAGCACCACAGGAGCACACACATCCCAGGCTGGGGATGTGTTCTGCAGAGGCAGGGTTACAGCAGGTACAGCCAGTGACCTTCTCTGCACTGCCAGCACAGCCAAAGACAGCAGAGGCTGGAGGGTAAAGGGGGCTGGGCAGGAGCTCCAGGCAAAGTCACTGGAAAACCCTCGGCCCTGCTTGGTGTTGTCCAAGAGACAACCAGGGAACCCCCACCCAAGGAAAGGACAGGGTTTCAGGGAGGAAAAGCCTGAGGGAGCAGGACAAGCAGGGACTTGCAGCCCCTCACACCACATGGCTTCCCAGAGAGGCAGCTGGGGACGCTGCAGGGAGGGACTGGCAGGGACAGGTCACTGCAGGGCTTGGTGTTAAACAGGAGGGCTTGGACAGTCCCCTGCTAAAGTGACCTTCAGAGCACCCTGAGAACAGCAACCAAAGGCTGATGCAGCTGCCAAAAAAGCCTCTTGACCTTGAGCAGCGACCTTAGTGGTGGTGGCATCCTCGCAGCAGAGGTCATCCACAACCCTGAGCCTGACTATGGGCTCCCAGGTGGCTCAGCAGCCTCCCCAGATGTGCCTGTCCAGGCTGGGAACTCTGCATGCCTCGGGGGCTCCCCAATATCCACACAGCATCCCCTTCCCCAGCCGGTACCAGCTGCTTGCACAGGGCAGCCCTGCACCATCTCCATCCCCATCCCCATCCATCCTCCACCCCCATCAATCCTCACTCCCAGCTACCCTCACCTCCTTCACCTTTCCTCCCCATTTACCCTCCATCCCCAACCACTCTAATCCCAATCCACCCTCCATGCCCAGGAGAGGAGGAGCCAGACCCCCAAAGCTGCTCCCCCCTTCCCCCCACGTTCTCTATCCAGAGTCAGAGACTGGGGGTAATTTTTCCCTCTGCACTAAGTAGGGTTTTCTAAATGATGGGGAAAGCAAGAGCCCATTATCCAGCTCCATGGCCCACCCCCACGGCTCCCTGCAGGGCATGAAATAACCACCTGCCAGCTCCCCGGAGCCCCGCGCCACGGCAATGAGATCGCAGCTTCCCCTGTCACTATTGTCAGAGCAAAATTTAGATACCTGGTAATGAGGAGGTTTAATATGACAGATGAGAGGTTGACTCATTAAAAAAAAAAAAAAAAAAAAAAAAAAAAAGAAGAGGGAGAAGGAGAGAGGGAGCTGAATTGGGGGTCGGATCCTGCGCTCGGCTGTCACAGCCGACCCCGCGCTGGGGAGGAGCAGGAGCACTTCTCGACCCCAAACCAGCCCCACACTGGGGACTGGCACTGGTGCTGAGGCCACAGGGAGGAAAGAGGAGGCATGGAGGGGTTGGACTTGGCTACAGTTTTGGGGCCATCCAGTTCTGCTGCCTCCTGCTCTGGGGTGGGGGGATCTGAGCCCAGGAGAAGCCTCAGTGACCATTGGCAGCGATGTTTCACTCTGAGGGCTTTTCTCTCTCAATGAACCGTACAGCAGCATCCCAACATCACCTCCATTCTCCTTGGCACTCCTATCCTGAGGGGGCACCCATGCCCCAGTGCAGCCCGGCCAGGACCCTGCTGCCAGTGCCCTCACCATGGGTCACCACCACCACCACCGTGGTCACCAAGGACACTGATGAGCTGCGTGTCCCAAAACACAACGTGCCCAAGGGGGACAATCACTGCCTTCAGCTCCAGCACAGGGGGCAGGATCTCAGCACTGGGACCCAGTGGGGCTCCCAGGGGCAGCTCAGCAGCATCAGGGCAAAGCCCTCCCTGCTGGGAATTTAGGGGCTCTCCGTGAAGGGGACGGGATTTCCTCCGGTAGCAGAGGGGACAACTCTCTCCTCCTGGTGGGTTTGACTCAGGGGAAATTCCACGAGACCCAGCTGCTACTCCAGGCCATCAGCAGTGAGAGCAATGGAAATCCACAGCAGCCCCACAGGACACAGATAAAACTGTCCCAGGGGAAACTCTGCTCTTCCCTCCTGTGTCAGTGGGATGGGGACTGGGGAGATGTCCTCTGCAGCCAGCCTGGGACACCCTACTCCCCATTGCCCAAGGGCACTGTGGCACAAATCACAAAATCCTAGAATGGTTTGGGTTGGAAGGAAACTGAAAACTCATTCCAATCTCCACCCCAGGTTGCTCCAAGCCCCATCCAGCCTGGCCTTGAACACTGTCAGGGATGGGGCAGCCACAGCTTCTCTGGGCACCCTGTGCCAGGGCCTCACCACCCCCAGAGGGAAGAATTTCCTCTCAATATCCCATCTAAACATGCCTGCTGGCAGTGGGAAGCCATTCCCCCTTGTCCTGTCATTCCAGGCCCTTGTCCTTGCTCACCCAGGTCCAAAGCCCCTCTCCAGCTCTCTTGAAGCCCCTTCAGGCATTTGAAGGGGCTCTAAAGTCTCCCTGGAGCCTTCCCCTCTTCAGACTGAACAGCCCCAGCTCCTCCAGCCCCACCTCCATCTCATCTCCATCCCCAGCCCAGACACACGTTCAGGAACTCCATGCCCCATCCCCACCCAGGAAGGGACACCCCAGAGCAGCTCTGCAGCCCCTCCAGCACCCAAAGCCCAGTGCAGGCTCAGCCTGGCAGCCAGGGCTGCCGAGAGGCTGCAGGTCCCCAGCACCACTCTGGAACTCAGCCCCTGAGCACAATCCTCCCTCCCAGTGCACAACCTCAGCAGCTCCATTCCCAAAGGCTCAGCCCTTTCCCAAGGGCCACCAAGACCTTTCAAACCAGCCTCCCACAACCATTTCTTTGTTGGATTTGCACCCCCAGGCACTGGAGAGTAACAGCCATGGTGCCCAAAGTCACGGGGCTGCTGGTCTGATCTGCATCTACTGACTGCTGACTACACCCATGGCCAAGGCAACCATCACTTCTGTGGGGTCCAAAGCAGGCAATGTAGGAGAAGATGTTGCTCCTGCACTGTCCCATGCCACACTCTCCATCAGGGAGTCTTGAACTCCTGGGAAGGAAGCACCAGGTTCTCCAGGGGCTGCAGGGTCCAGCACTCACCTGGGGTGCAAAGGGCACTGTGGCACAACTCTTGAAATCCCAGAATGGTTTGGGTTGGAAGGAAACTTAAAACTCATTCCAACCTCCACCCCAGGTTGCTCCAAGCCCTGTCCAACCTGGCCTTGAACACTTCCAGGGATGGGGCAGCCACAGCTTCTCTGGGCACCCTGTGCCAGGGCCTCACCACTCTCAGAGGGAAGAATTTCCTTTCAATATCCCATCCTGACTTCTGGTGAGGTCAGGAGCTTCCCATTGCTGGGAAGGAGATGGTGGCCACCAGCTCCACTTGACCAGTCAAAGGACAAGAAGCAAAAGATCTCAGCTTGTCACTCGCATGGCAATGCTAATTACTACGAGGGTGATGCCACAGCAGAGCTCACTAGAGGAGTCCCTTGGAGACATGGATGGAAAAAATCTGGCCAACACCAAGAGGACCAAGCAGGATCATGCTCCTGTCTCCATCCCAGTGCTCAGACTCCACCATCACAGCTCCAACCTGCCCATGGCACTTCCAGCCTGGAAACAAAGCCACAAAAACTGTTATCCTGGCCATCTGCCTTTCTCAGAGGTGGACATGCCCACCCATCTTTACACATTCCCCAAAAGCCACTCTGGTCCATAGCCACGGGCTCGTGCTCAGAGTACACTGCCATACTGCAGCTGGAAGCTCACCACCAGACGTCGTTATTTCATTTAATAAAGGAAACAAAGGCCCAAAGCATTAGTTATTTGGGGCTGTAAAAGCACCAAAAACAGAGATCAAGGCCCTGGGCATGAGAACCTGTCCCTTGGCCCCAAGATGTACAGCTGAGGAGCCACCAAATCCCACCAGGAGGCACGGACCGTGGTGCAGCTGCCACTGAGCCCTAATCCAACTCGCTCTAAGCAAACAGGAGGAACAGGACAAGATGCCACATGGCAAAGATGGGTTTAACTTCCTCTTCCCCTGCTCTGCCTTGAAAACACAGTGTGTCCAACCCAGCACATAAATAACATCAGCCACCACCAGCACTCCACTACCCAGAGCCCAAGCAGGGCACCACTGGAGCATCTCAGGGTGCCCAGAGCTGCTGCAGGAAAGCCAGGCTGGGGAGAGAGACACAAACCAGGTCAAGGTCCCTCGTCCCCAGCATGACTCAGGGCTGCTGGGACCAGGGGATGCTCCCTGTGCCATCAGAGGGGACCGACCTCGCTCCTTAGCTCAGCCACAGCTTGTACCCACATGCGTCCTGATCCACATGCCAACGAGCAAGAGGGGTGAGAATCCGGCCCCAGCTCATCAGGCAGCTCAAATCCACCAGGACAGCTGGCTCTCAGCTGTTGCTGCTCGCTCACAGGATGCACATTCCTGTCCCAGGCACACAAATCCTGTCCTCCTGCTCCCCGGCACTGGCTGAGCTGCCACAGCGAGGCCGTGACGTCTGCCGACCCCGTGGCAGCTCCTTACAGACCTGGGTGATGGTTCCCACTGAGACAGATCCACCCAGAGCCCATCCCAGCACACATCCTCCAGGAACAGCACTCTGTCTTAAAAGGGGATTTTTTTTAAGGCCAAACTCTGTGTTTCAGCAAGGGGCATTTAGGTGGTGGGGTGAAATATTCCCCGTGGCTAGCTTCAGTTCCTTTAGAGGCTTTGGAGGATATCTCAGGGAAACAGGGTAAAAGATCCAAAAGAGGCTCTCACCCCCCAGGATCAGTCCAAGGCTTTATTCTCCAAGGGTTCCAGGGCAGAGAGAGAGAACAAGGAAGAACAGGACTTTATCTGGCCTCTGCTCAGGAGAGACAGCTGGGCCTGAGCCAATAGGGTCAAGATAGGAAGGAAGGGTCAAACAACATGGTCACAGGGGGTTCTGGGGTAAAAGCATTCCCCAGAGGAATACAGCAGGGAGGGAAGGTTCCCAACCAGCTGAGCCCTTCTCTGTGGCTGCACCAAAAGCCACATACCAGAGGGGTGAGGATTTTGGCCAGCCCACACGCCCCTCAAGGACATCCCAGCAAAGGAGGAGGGTGACGCTCAGGAGAGCAATGGAGATGCCCAGGCATTGTGGGAAATGCCAACATTTGGCACTTTCCAGAAGCACTGTTACATCCTGGGTCTGGCACACTCCAAAATCCCGTGCTGGAGCATCACCAGCACATGGCCATAGCTCAGGCCAGGGCTTGTCATGGTTCACAGCCACGTTACCAGAACACAAAAACCACTGGGATGCTCCTGCAACACAGAGGAGATGGACCCCGACAGCAGATAAGAGCCATGGTGAGTGCAGGAATAAACACAATTCCTCTTGGGAAAGTATTAGGAAAGAAAATCAAATACCACAGGTTTTTTGTCAATACTCCCCATGCAAAGGTGGGATGAGAAAAAAAAATGAGGCATGAGTTTGGAGAAAGAAATAAAAATATTTCGGTCGCAGTTTTTTGCTGAAGAGTGGGGATGTAAAAATTTATCAATAAAGAGTTGCCCAAATGGGTTGTTCACCCAAAAGAGGAGGAAGAGGAGGAGGGAAGTGCTCTGCAGGTGCTGTTGCCTAGAGCAGTACTGAGGGCAGCCACTCACTTCCAAAAGCAGAAACCTTGGGAGCCTGTAGTGGTTCCCACAACAAAGGTGACCACCTGGTGACAAGTCCCTCCAAGTCAAGCAGAGGGAGAACCCGCCTCACCCACCCCCAGCAATGGGTAAAGGGCTGGGTTTAACTCAAAGCACACCCAAAGTTTATCCTCCAGCCCCATCCATGAGCACCAGAGCTAGGGCAGCACACGCCTGGGAAGGGAAACTCTTCTCCCTCCCTCCCTCTTGGGAGGGAAACACTAAAAGCATTTCTGAAAGATCCCCTTCCTACGGGCTCTGCACCTCCATTTTCACAGACATGGACAAGAAGATTTATCAGCATTATCAACTGTTACCCCAAAGCAGCAACAGCACAAAAACCCTGAAAAAATCAAATGGAAAAAGATTTTTCTAGGGTGAGCCAAGCTCGCTGCTCCCAGCCCCACCACATTACATCCCCACCACATCCCCCCACCCCGGCCAGGCTGGGCTTTAGAGCAAAACAAACATTTAGGAAACAGCCAAGGGAGGAGAAGGAACAAAGTGTGACACTTTGCCTGACATCCAGCGCCTGCTACCTGGCTCACCTCTGGTGTGGCCGCAAGCTCCTGCCCTGGCCAAAAGGATCCGGCACCGAGCAAGGAAGGCGTTAAAAGTCCCCAATACCCAACCTCGGAGGAACCACAATAAATAACCTCTGAGTAAACACAGCGGCTGCTCCCCATTCGCCTTCCTGTTTGCTTTCGCAGATCCGGGCTGGGACATCCACTTCCAAGCGCTGGCCCCATCCCGTCCCGGCGCGGCAGCGGAGCTCTGGCCGCAGCCCCGGGCCACCAGCGGCAGCCTCCACCCGCACGGCGGGCCCCGGAGCCCTCCCTGCCACACGGGCACAAGCTTCCCGAAGGGATTTATCCCCCGGGACAGGCATTGATCCCGCATCTGAGCCCGCGCCTCGCTGCCTTTTCCTTCCTGGTCTCTGTTTGTTTTGATTCTAAAAAGAGGAAATCTCAGCTCACCCATTCCCCATCAGGGAGCCATGCCTCTCTCTGTGCCTCAGTTTCCCCCTCTCTCCAGCCTCACATCATTCAGACCCCCCCTCTCCCTCCCTTGCCCACCCAGCCCTGGGAAAAAAAAAAAAACAAAAAAACAACAAAACACCACAAAACAAAATAAATTTAAAAAAGGAACGGGTCCTGCTTTACGGGCACTTCTGTGCTTTACCACGAAAACAAAGGAGAGGGAAAAACAACAAGCGGCAAACTCACGGCGAGGATCTGTGTCAGGAGCAACAAGGGGGTCTCCGGGGCAACCCCCCCCGGCAGAGCAGCGCCGACCGCGGAGGCTGACAATAGATAAGGGTCTAAATTCGGCGCTGGGCTCCGGCCCCGGGCTCTGTAAGGCGATCGGGGTGGAGGAGCGCCGGGCTGTTTATTTGGCTCCAAACTCCGCACCGACACTGCAGCGTCACCCGTGTTTAAAATAGGAAGGAACGAAAAGAAGGAGGGGAGGGAAATAAAAAAAAAAAAAAAAAAGAAATAAAGAAATAAAAAGGGAGAAAAGTGCATGCACACGTTGAACAATAACAACAAAATAAAATAAAAAAAAATCAAGCGAAAAGGAGCCGGGGGAGGGGGGGGTGAAAATAAAAGGAAACCCAGTTGGGCTGGCGAGGTTTAAAGCGACGCCTGCTTTAAAAAAAGAAGTTGCTAATTTTAACTCTCCAGTGGAAAGAGTGAGAGGTACTTACAGGAGACAGGGTGGCTGCGTCCTTCTCCATGGCTGCTGCGCGCTGGCGGCCGGGAGGAAGCGCGGGACGGAGGAGCCGCCATCCCCGGCCGCCCTCAGCGCTGCCCCGGCCCTCGGCGCCCCAAAACCCCCAGCGGGGCCCGCCGGGCGGCGGCTGAAGGGCAGAGGCAGATGCGGAGGCAGGAGGGGGTGGTGTAGCCTGCCGTGGGGAGGGGGAAGGGAGCGGCCAGAGCTTGCCAAAAAGCAGCGGCCGGGCTCGCTTCCTCCGGCAGCCCGAAGCCTGAGCGGGGCTGGGACGCGGGCAGTGGACGCCGCAGGACCCCCGGGGAGGCGTGAGCCAGCTGCTGGGTCAGATGACATTTCTGCGCGGACGTTTCTGACCGAGCTGGCTTTTCCCCAAGGGAAAAGGGCTTTGAAGACAGGGGTTGTTTTTTTTTTTTCCCCCCCGCCAGTGGCAAAATAGCGGATGAGCTCAGAACCCAAAGCGCAGGGCAGAGCCATGACACGAGAAGGCCACCCGGCTCCACGGGGACTGCAAAGGTGACCTCCAGCAACTCGGCCACATTTCAGCTGCGGCAAGCACAGCAGGAACCCACCGCTTCACCAGATTCAGTATTCCGTATCCGAAAGGGTCAAGAGTGGGGATTTGGTCTCAGTGCACCCACTGGCTGGATTTTACGAGCTCTCCCTGGAGATCGGGAGGATCTTGCCAGATGCAAAGAGCTGGGTGCCGGGTAAGGCAGCACGTTCACACCTCGGCACAGTGGGAGCCTGGAAGTTGCGAACTCCAGTTGCCAATGAACCTTCAAGAGAACACAGGCAAGGCCTCAGACAGCAGAGGAACAGACCTGGTGACCCAAGGGCTCTTGCCAAGCAGCTGGAAATCAGCCTCAGGCTGCAAAATCTCACCAGGAGAGAAGCAGGGTGGCACAGGCACGTGATTTACTGAGCACGGCTGCAGCGAGGCGATGCGACCGTCTTCAGGACATGAAAGAGTAGATTCGATTAAGGTCACAGGCCCTAAAGACTCTTCTGTCACAGAAGAAGGTTTGCCTGCTTCGCCTCAAACAGGGCTGGCCTCAGACAAAATGCCTATTGATGGCAGGCAGCGATGCTGCACGCCCAGGACGGGAGGAGGTGGCTTTGCTGGGATGAAATCGCCCAGTGCCGGCCGCCTCACGCTTCCGAGGCTGGGTCGATACTGTGCCTCTAATTGCTCAGCTCCTGTCACTTGAAGGGGACAAGTCTTAAAGCAGTCCCCAGAGAGGCTTTTCAAAGTCCTCCTCCCCCCCGAGCGCACACTTGCTTGAGCTGCTCCTCGGAGCGAGCAGTTCTGCAGTTGCAGAGATCACTGAACTGCTCCTCCCCGCTCGAAACTCTGGGCTGGCACCCGTGGCAGTACGAGGGCTTTGCAGGAGGACACTGCCAACCCCCAAACCCCAAGAATTTGTGTGAAACTAAGAAACAAGGAGCTGTTGTCACCGCTGAGGACGGAGCTGGCGGAGCTGAGCGTGGTGTCTCCAGCAGCAAGGAGTGATGTGGGGGAGATGCAGTCACCAGGAGATCCTGTCACCACCCACCAGCATCCGGGCTGGGGGGTAGAATGTGCACAGTCCATCAGGACCGTGGTGTTTACCAGCTAAGGAGGGTCCTGCCCTCCACGCACACCCCACAGCAGACAGACCCATCGCCCCAACACTCCAAGTCGTGATTCACCACATGGACACACGAGCCCCTTAGCCAGAATTCATTTGTGCCCAGAGTGAGTGGATCAGAGCTGGTCCCACACCAGCCCTCAGAACACTCCCAGAGCACTCAGCTCAGCCACAGTGGGACAGACCAGGCAGAGCCTTCCAATCCCCCTGCCCCCTGGCACACCGTGGCCCATGGCTGGCACACACCAAGCACCAGAGACCCTGCCCCTGACCCAGCCTGGGGAACTGCTCTTGCTTTCTATCAGCAGATGAAGCCCTTGGTGCTGACCTTGCAGAGGACACAGTGATGCTGCCCCCATCTCCCACCACCAGGCCTCCAAATAAATTACCTGCCCCCTCTCCAGCACTAAAAGCCATCACAACCCCACAGAACTGCTTGCTAAGCAGTCGTGACAGAGCCCTCTCCGTTCAGGAGCTGGGCATATTATTTTTAAAAATCTTTCCTTTTATTGATTTCGCTCTCAGGTACAGAAGATGCATTACATGAAACCATAGAGCCCTCATAAACCAGCCCGTGGTGGTGTCTGTACCACAACCTCACTGCAGACACAGGAGACACAAACATTTACTGTAAGAGCAATAAACAGGCCAAGAAGGCTGAAGAGGAAGAAAACCTGGACATGAGGCCCTCTCCCAGCAGCACCTTATTTCAGAGGAATGCAAGGGACAAAATAACAGCCAGGTTTGGCCACATTGGGAAAAAACAGGGCAGGAAAACCCTCCTTTGCACTGATAGACAGGGCTGTGTTGCAAAACACCCCAAAAGCCCCAAATCAGTGCTGTGGCTACAGCTGGGAGCCATCAGAGCTGTGCCAGATGGGGAAGTGAGGGGGAAGATGGGCACTGTTGGGTGCCACCTCCCTGCCCTGCTCTGGGGGCTCTGCTGCCCCGTCCTGCACACCAGGACCTCCTCTGAAAAAATGGGCAAAAAAAAAGGGAATTTTTCTCTGGTCTTTCTTTTATAGCTACTGGTCAGTATTCTCACAGTATTTTCCTAACAGAGCTCACGGTAATCTGGGAAATAAAAGCAGCAGAGATCAAGGAAATCAGGTTTAAACAGACTCAGGCAACATCGAAACTCAATGATTTCTTCCCAATAATTAGCACAAAGGAACTCAAAGCAGTTTTCAGCTTGTTGTTCTCCCACTCAACCCTCTGCAAACAGTGGAGCAGGGTGTTCCCTGGGCCATTCCAGCACCAGACCCCACTGTTCCTCCTGTCCCTGGAGCAGGACCCTTGAGCTGCATCCAGCTGTGTCCTCTGTGGGACCCTCTGCTCGCTCCCAGCCTGCAGCAGGGGAGACACGTGTGGCCAAGCAAACCCAAAGGGAAGGCAGGAACCCAGAGTTTGGGGTTTCCCCCATACCTGCTACACAGCCTCCTGCATCTTCTGCTCCTGCCAGGGATAAGCTGCAGCCACCGCTCCTCAATCCAACTGCAAAGACAAAGGAAGCAGCTGTCAGCCTGAGGGGACAGAGGCAAGGACAGGACTCCCCACATGTCCCATCCAAGCACAGCCAGATGGAGGGAACGCTGAGGGGAGCCCAGTATCCCCTGCAGAGCTGATGGGACAGGGGCTGCAGGGTCCCTCCCTGCACTGCCTGATCCTCAGCATCACTGCAAGGGCCACGCAGACTGGGTGGACCTGGCCAGGCACCTGCAGCGATCCAGGGAAGCAGGAGCCCTGGGGCTATGCAATGTGGAAAGCACCCCAGTGAAACCAGAGGGAAAGAAATTAAGAATTGAGTTCAGGAATGAAACAAATCATAAACCAAGTTACCATTAACGAGGGATGTGGCCCAGACCGCAGAGAGTTGCTCAAAGTTTAGGTGAACTTTGTGTTTTTTGGGAAGATTCTCAGGCACATCCCACAAGAAAATGCACTGACCCGCTTGCTCCAACACTCTCCCAGGCAATGCACGCAGCATAAGTGGTCGGCCTGAGGAGAAACTGCCATGGCCCAGAAGGAAACACAGTTCCTAAACTCATCCCACTCACCCTGGGAGATGGGAGGAGACCCGTGGGGCAAAGCCCAGCAGCTTCAGCCAGCCTTGTGCTGGTCATCCACCAGCGGCCACAACCATCTGTGCAGAGCCCATCACCACAGCACACTCCCAGAGAGAGGAACGGTGCTGAACAAAAGGGAAACTGAGGCACGAAGGCCAGCAGCACCCGCTCTTCAAACGCACCACGCGCTCCCAGGCTGCAGCCTCACCCCCAGCACCTGCAACAGAGCGAGGAATTGTGCTCAGGCTTTCCGGCGTCCTCATCCTCCGCTCCAACCACAAACCCAGCCTTCCTCCCCCGACTGCCTCCCCTCCCACAGCCAGCTCATTTCCTGACATTACAAAACTCAGCCTGAACAAAGCTGGAGTGAGGAGCGCGTGGCTCCGGCCGGCCCTGCACCTTCCTCTGGCTCCCGAGGAGCCAAACAGAGGGGACAGCCCTGGACAGCCAAGGTGCGAGCAGCTCTCCGGCCTCAAACCTCACAGCACCTGGGCTGGGCCCTGTGAAGGGATCAGTCACGGGGATTCCCTCCTCAGGACAGACAGATCAGTCTGTCTTCCACAACAGGGAAGGGGATTCCTGCTGATTCCACAGCAGGGACGAGGATGGGGGGCTCCAGCTACTGCCACACTTGCACCGTTATTCCCAGACCAACCTGTCACCCCCCCAAGGGCCACTCCTTTATTTCCATGAATAAAACAGAGTGTCCTGCAGAATGAGTGAGCATTTTGGGGACAGGGACACCCACAGAAGAAGCAGCACCTTGCAAGTGCCATGCACCCAGCCAGAAGGAGGGAAGTGGTGTTTATTGCAAAGGGTTTTCAACCTCCTCTCGGTGTCCGAGCAGCTCTCACGGGTCTCAGCACTGCAGTGCCTTGCAGGGCTGCTGGCAGAGCCACGTGGGGACCACAGGCTGGGCTGAGTGGCTGAGATCTGTGCCCAGGCTGGCTCTGCTTTGGGGGGCTTGGGGTCAGCTCTCCAGCCCACCAGGATGCAGTGGGGGACATGTGGCCAGGCGAGACCTTGTATGTCAGCACACTGAGTTGTTTCCTCTCAGTGGGAGACGCCACCAGACAAGCCAGGAATGCCCATTTCCACAGGATCCAGGATGCCCACGGTGCCATGGGACAGCCTGTACAGCCACACAGTCACAGACTCTTGCACTGACAGAACTGCCTGTGGCTGGTGGTTGGCAGCAGCCACATCCCTGGCTCCCACAGCCCACCCAGGCCATCAGGATGATGACTTCTGGACAATACCTGACCCCACAGCCCACCCAGGCCATCAGGATGATGACTTCTGGACAATACCTGACCCCACAGCCCACCCAGGCCATCAGGATGATGACTTCTGGACAATACCTGACCCCACAGCCCACCCAGGCCATCAGGATGATGACTTCTGGACAATACCTGACCCCACACAGCCCTTGGCTGTGCCACAGTCCCCAGATTGTGACAACAGCAGTGCCTTTGCCAACCCAATCTGGCAGGTGAGCTGCCCCTTATCAAGCCAAGGTGGGGGAACTCAGGGGGAGCAGGATTGGTCTTGGGGTGCTCAGCCTGCAGGCAGTTCTGACACTGCAGGGTTGCAGCCCATCTGAGCCAGGGATGAACAGCAGCCATGGGGTGACAGTCCTGAGGCCCTGACCCTCTCCAGCCCAACAGCTCCAGGGCAGCTTCAGGCCCTGCCCAAGCTGCAGAAGCTGTTGCCCTTTGGACCTGGTGCTACATCCACCACCAGCAAACCCCAGTGAAGCCCCAAGTCCCTGTTTAGTAACATTTTGAGCTGGTCCAAAGGAGCAAAGCCCCCACTCAGTGGCACTGGCAGCTCCCTTGTCTGTCCGTGCACGTCCTTTGCCCTGCCAAAGTGAGCATCCTGGCACTGCTCCCAGAAACTCTGGAGTATTTCAAAAGGTGACCTGCAGAGTGAGAGCAGGTCCCCGTGAGGGGTGGGGGCTGGGCCAGGCCACTGGCCGCCCCCAGGGCTCCTGGGCAGTTCCCAGCTCTCACCACACCACACACACGCCTTCGAAGCCTTCCTGTTACAAACAGAGAAATGCTGCCCAGGGAAGAGGAAAAGTATCATGTTTTCAAAATGTTCTGTTATTTTATAAGCTGAGGGGAAGAAAAGACACAGGGGAGGGATGGAGGTGGCAAAGGCAAGTGAATTCCTCTTTCTGAGTGAAAAAAGAAGGGGAGAGAAAGGGGTAAAGACAACACAATCTTTGTGTCCAGCTTTGGGGCAGAAATTCTGAGCAAATGCTAATACTGTTCCTGTTGGAAAACCAAAGCTTTGGTTTCACGAGTAACAAACCAAAATTGCTGAGGGCAGAAGAGTGAGGGGAACCTCCTGGGACCCCCATTTTTAACTGATGCAGTTAGGGCTGGCACAACCTGCCACAGCAAAGGCATCAGATGCTGGAGCTGCTCCAACCAGCCCATAAGGATCCTGGAGGATGTGCAGGGGACTTTTGGTGACTTCCCTGGATATCTGCTTAGCTGATGTGCCCAGCCAGTCTTTGTGTACACCCTCAAACACATATAAATTCCCACATATGTAACTCCCCAAAATACATACATTCCCATACACACAGCCCTCTCAAAATACACATAGTTCCATATATGTAACACACCAAAAATAAAATATATATATTCCCATATGTATAGATAAACCCCCAAATACATATTTATTCCCATATGTATATAAACCTCAAATATACATACAACCCCTGCCTACATCATCTATACATACAATACCCCCAAATAAATAATCTATGGCCACTGCCATGGGGATGTCCAGCTGGAAAGTCAAGGGGAGATGGATGGAAAGTCAAGGGGGTGGGCAGAATCACCAGCTCTGGAGCTGGAGGGGCCAAGAGGGAGGCGCAGATTGCGGAGGGGAAGAGCCCTGACCGCAATCTCTCCTTCCTCTTTTTTCATGTTTCCTCTAGCAACGGGCTCGGGGCTGCAAACATTCGGATGCCAAACCCGAACTTCCCCACCTCGGGCTGCCAACCCAGCCCGCTGCTCTTCTGCCAGGTGCTCATGGAGTCCTGCCCCAAACCAGGGAGAGCCCAGACCCCATTTCCCAGAGCTGTGCCATGTCAGTCTCAGGGAGTCCCAACAACAACAAGGAGCAGACAAAATTTAAAAATAAAAAAGGTACTTTCTTCATTTTTCTCCATTTTTCTCCATTTTTCTCCATTTTTCTCCATTTTTCTCCATTTTTCTCCATTTTTCTCCATTTTTCTCCATTTCCCCAGCCCACGAACTAAAGCATCTCAGCCATGGCCCAGCCTTCAGTTTGCACCAGCCACTGGGAATATCCCCAGGGTTTAATTAGACCTGTTGAGCCTTTTCCAGTTGGGTTTCCTCTGGCTTGACACCAAGAGGTGGGAAGGAACAAACTGGGAGAGATCTCACTCCAAGCAGGAGCATCAGGCGGGACAGGCTGGCAGTTAAACAGAGTGAGGAATGGCAGCTCCCAACCGTCCAGTGGTGCCAGAGTCACAGCAGCACCAGGGGCTGTGGAAAGGGGAGCAGGTGAGGAGGAAATCCACCTCCAGTGGCACGGGAGGCTCAGCTGCCCAGCATGACAGTGCAGCAGTGGGTGAGCAATGACCAAGAACGCTGGCACAAGCCAGCTGTGCCAAGGGCATGGCCACATGCAATGGGCAACCTGCAGAATGCGACCACCACCACTGGTGATGGTCATCTGTTGCACCATCATCTGTTTTGCCCTCAGACTCCCCACAAGCCTTTCTGATACCTCAACAGCCTCTCCTGTCTGCTGCTGCCTCTCCTCCGAGGCAGGATCCAAACCCCACACAGGGATGGGGTGAAGGTACCCCAGATCAAGGCAGGGTAGGAACTGTGGGGGCTCACACCCCTGCTCCACCAGGTCACCTTGCAGAGGTGTTGCCCCACAAGAATCCCAGCACGGGACCAAACCCAGCCCCTGGATTTGGGCAGGGGAGCTGGAAGCCACTCTCCACGCTCTGGGGAAGAAGGTCAGAGCAGCCAAGTGGCACAGCTGTCGCTGCAAGTGTTGCAACAGTGGCTGCTGGCCCTGCCGGGACCTGGGGGACGTGAGGGGGTGTCAGGGGAGGGGGGGCGGCACAAGTGCAACCGTTGGAGCCGCCAAGTTTCACTCTGGCTGGCTGAGTTCCCCTTGGGCAGCAGAGATGCAGAACTGAAACCTGCAGCTGGATGGACGTGGGGGCGGCTGGAGGTGCAGGAGGGCTGGGCACCAGCAGGGCCACGCACCACCACCCCAGTGACCAAGGGCTGCTGGGGGCACCAGGGGAGGCACAAGACCAGAGCAGGCAGGGGTTTCCTCTGCCTCACAGTGCCCATCTTAGATGCTGGGAGCTGCTCCAACCAGCCCACAAGGATCCTGGAGGATGTGCAGGGGACTTTTGGTGACTTCCCTGGATATCTGCTTAGCTGATGCTTAGCAGCCCCTGTGCCACAGCCAGTCTTTGTGTACACCCTCAAACACATATATATTCCCACATATGTAACTCCCCAAAATACATACATTCCCATACACACAGCCCTCTCAAAATACACAGTCCCATATATGTAACCCACCAAAATATATATATATTCCCATATGTATAGATAAACCCCCAAATACATATTTATTCCCATGTATATAAACCTCAAATATACATACAACCCCTGACTACATCATCTATACATATAATACCCCCAAATAAATAATCTATGGCCACTGCCATGGGGATGTCCAAGCACACAGCTGGAAAGTCAGGTCACCTTGCTTCTGCCTTCTTTGCACAGCTGGGGCACTCATCTCCTTGCAGCCAGCACATCTGGTGGGAGCAGAAGTACCCCTGGGCATGCAGGTACCTGGGCAAGCTCCAGCTGGCATGTCCTCATTCCATGAGCCTGTCCAGGGGCTGGCACTGCTGCAGGACAGTGCAATCCCAGTCCACTGGGCAAGTGCTGGTCAGCAGGACCATGGCTGCCTGCATGGAGTGGTCCCAGCACCAGCAGCACCACCTGCATCTCCTGGCAGAGGGAAACTGAGGCACAGAGAGGGGAAGGGAATGGCAGAGCTGGACGCACAAGCATCCCCCAAACCCCAATTTCCTCCCCCTGAGCCACTCACCTCCCTCTCTGTCTCAAACTGCTGACACAGCAGCACAAGGAAGACCTCAAAACTGACCCCAGAACCCCCAAGGACATCATGGGGCTCCCATGAGAGCACAAGGGGTACCAAGATGTGGGTGCCCCGTACTCAAAGCACCCAGTGCTCGCCCTCACCCCTGTGACAGTGACAACACTTCAGGGCCACATTGCCACCTGCTGGCACCAGCCCTGGGGGCTGAGGGCACTGGCACCTTCCTTGATGGGGACAGCAAGTGGCTCTGTGCTGGGTATCAGGTCTGGGTCCAGGTCCAGGTACAACAGGCCACTGCCACATCCACTGCTCACTCTCCTGAACTAATTTTATCCAGGGCAACCTGGGACAGTGCATGTGCAACCCAAACCCATCCCAGAGGTGCCACGAGGGGCTGTGGGTGCCCCCACCCTGCTCACACCCCCCTTACTCTCTGGAGTACCCGTGTGAAAGTGCTGCTCCAGGGGTGCAGGAGGCTGCACAGCAGCAGTGACAGCTGCTCCGGGTGTGCAGCTCCAGCTCCTGCTGGCATTTCCAAGGCTGAGGTAAAGCAGAGATGGCACCATCATCTGTTTTGCCCCTCAGACTTCCCACAAGCCTTTCTGATGCCTCAACAACCTCTCCTGTCTGCTGCTGCCTCTCCTCAGAGGCCGGGGATCCAATTCCCACCTGTCTCTCAGGCCATGCACTCCCTCCTGCCCCATGGGGGGATCAATCCTCTGCCACTGCCCTGCAGCCATCCATGCATCCAACCATCCACGCTCCCCACCCACACAAACCCCACAGGAGGCGTGGGGGAGTGGGAATCCCACCTGCACACGTGCTGACACCCACCAGCAATTCATCCTGACACTCCGTGGCCACTGACCAACACAACCACCCACGGGTGCTGGAGGAAAATCAACACAAAGTCTGGTTCTTCCACACACACATCGAGAGCTGCCACTGTCCCCAGAGGGCAGCAGGTCTGGGAGGCCCTGGCACGGGCACAAGGAGCAGGTGGGTGATGTTGGAAGGGACCCCACCCACAGTCTCACCCCAGCACACCTGTACACGCATCAGCACCAGCCTGGCCACCACCAGGGGCCTCGTTCAGATGTTTGCAGGGTTCAGATGTTTGCAGCACTGCCATGGATCCACGTGAGCAGCTCATGGAAGGCACCAGGAGCTGCCCTGGGCATGCCCAGCATGGGCAAAGCACACGGAGCCCTGGCAAGGAGGTGCCAGCTCCTCTCACCCCCCGCTCTGGGAAGGATCCTGCATCGGGCAGGGCTCCAAGGAGCCATGGGAGTTGCCCCAGGCAGACACAGCACTTCTCCCTCCCAGAGCCTGCTCTGGGTGTCTCCACCCTTGCTGGCATCGAGGCCAGCTCAGCCCAGCTCTGGCTCTGCCAGACAGGTCCAAACTCCAGGGCCACAGGGTGAGGTGTGGCCGAGCAGCGTGTGCAGAGCCAGGTGGGAGAGAGCACAGGACACAATCACCATCACTAAGAGCAAAGCCCAGGCCCCTCGTGGCCTTGCTCTGCCATCACCTGAGTAAGGAACCACCAGCCATGGGGATCTTGATCTCAGCAGGCAGCTCAGGCTGCCACCGCTCACTCAGCCTGGCCTCTCCCCATGGAAACCAAACAAACATCATCACCCGTGTCCAGAACTTCCAGCCCATCCATCTCCCCCCTCTGAGAAGATGGTAGCAGGTCCTGAGACACCTCTCAGCTGCAGTTGGGTGACAGGCTGGGCTGGCAGAGGGGCTTTCCCAGCGTGGGCTGCCAGATGATCCCCCCGAATCCAACACCACTGCAAAGGCAGGAGGAGGAGGAGGTGGGCACATGTGAGGTAGGGGCACCAGGCAAATCTCCCCCTGGCCCTTGCTGCTGTCCCCCACTCCAGGGAACGGGGACAGATCCTGGCTCAGCCCTGTGGCCCTTGCTGGAAGCTGAGAGGTTTTTTTAAACCTGTTTATAAGGGCAACTCGCAAACAAGGAAAGAGAGCTCCTCGTGGGGAGGAGAGGGGCTCCATGATCAAATACCAGCACCTGGGAGATTCACACTCAATTCTGGGTTGTGCTAGGGCCTCTCTGGTCCTAGCCCATGGCCAGGGCTGCTGCCTCCAGCACCCTTCAACAACCCCTCCTGGCCTTGCTCCAGCACCCAGTGCCAGCCACCAACAGCAGCACCACCAGACAAACCCTTGCAAGCAGCTGGAAAATCACCTGGCACAGACAGATCCCAGCCAGAGTCAGGGCTGCTCAGCCTTGGAAAGCAAAAAGGGTGTTCAGCCCACAGCCAGTGTGCAAACCCTGAGCCCTCAGACAGCTGAGCGTGGCTCCTGGCTGGCTGCAGGGCTGCATCCTGAGGAGCAGGTGTCACACATGATGGAGCAAGAAAATCCAGCAGGGGAAAACCCCGAGCCAGAGACAAAACCATCCTTGGGGTCACCCGGATCTCCCAGTCAAGCCCCAGCTCCCTTGGCAAATCCCTGTGGGGAGGGCGCCTGCTCCCCAAACTTCAGATCCACTACTTAAAAAAAAACAAAAACCAACAAACTAAAACAAAAAAAACATCAACAACAAAAGATTAAAACATTTCTCCCCAGCGAGGTGCAGAGGAACACTTGCACATTCGGTGCCGTCAGCAACTCCTACACCACCCCCCACGTTCACCATTGCAAGGGGGGAGCAAAAGGGGGTTTAGAGGCACCTACAGAGAAAAAAAATAAGATTTCTGTGTAATTTGGTTAATCGACTGAACAGCATGAACCCATAGGAGACTGTCCTGCACTCCCCAAACAACAAAACCTCCATGGCCGGTACAAGCATCACCTCCCTCCAACAGAACCTTGGAAAAGTTCCAAATCCCAAATCCCAGTTTGAACATACTGGCAACAGCAAATGCAAAAAATAAAATAAAACAAAAAAAAATAAAAATAAAAAAAAATAAAATAAAATAAAATAAAATAAAATAAAATAAAATAAAATAAAATAAAATAAAATAAAATAAAATAAAATAAAATAAAATAAAATAAAATAAAATAAATGGGGGTTTTTCAAGTCTTGGAATCACCAGAAAAACTCATCGTGCTGTCAAAGGAGACCCAGCAGAAGTGCATGGACCTCAGCATCCTCGGTGTTTCTTCCCTCAAAACCCTTCAGTTGCTAAAGGAAAAGAAGGGAAGGGAAGGGAAGGGAAGGGAAGGGAAGGGAAGGGAAGGGAAGGGAAGGGAAGGGAAGGGAAGGGAAGGGAAGGGAAGGGAAGGGAAGGGAAGGGAAGGGAAGGGAAGGGAAGGGAAGGGAAGGGAAGGGAAGGGAAGGGAAGGGAAGGGAAGGGAAGGGAAGGGAAGGGAAGGGAAGGGAAGGGAAGGGAAGGGAAGGGAAGGGAAGGGAAGGGGCTCACTGGCCCAGAAGCCAATTACAACAAATGGAAAGTGTTTTACATCTAATCTTTTTTTTTTTTTTTTTTTTTTTCAGCTAATCTCTCCTTTGGAAAGGGACGACTGGCTGAGCAGCAGGATACTGCCAGGGGGATGCAGCATGTGTGGAGTCCCAGATGGAATGGAATCTCAAGTCCTTGCTCTCCAATCCTGTCCTTTTTGGGTGGATTTATCCTGGTTTTTTTCTCAGAATGACTGCACAGGGGCAGAGAAACAACAGCAAAACTCAGGGAAACTTCTGAACAGGGGATTTTGCTGTGTTTCTGACTCTCTTTTCTAAAGAGGGGAGTTTTGTCTTTTCAAAATACTCTTTTCACTTTGACTTTTTCACCAATTTGCACAGGAGGGTTTGGAGGTGGGAAAACCCTCCCCAGCCCCAGACCTTTCTGCTTCTGTGGGCTTTGCCCTCCTTGGGAGAAAATCCAAGTCCTGTTCCTCACCTGCCCAGAGATGGTGTAACCACAGAATTACAGAATCACTTCAGTTGGAAAAGACCTTTAAAGTCATCAAGACGATCCTTTTCCTGCTGCAAACCAAGTTCCATTCTGGGGGGAAGTTCATAAAAACGAGAAGTTTTCCAAGTGAAAAGGACCATGCACACCCAGAAATGGGTTTGTTTCCTTCTCCAGCCCTGGGCAAGACCTGGACAGAACAGGAAAACCAGACCCAGCAGTCCAGGAGAAGACAGGACCCTCCTCACCCACCACCACCAGGGTGGACAGCAGGGAACCAGCTGGAACCTCCTCACCAATCCAGACTCTCCCAAGCACGTGGAGAGCCAGAGGAGGGAGGAGGCCATTGGATGCCATCCCCAGAGCCCATAAATTACAGCAGGGAACAGAGTTGCATTTGCCCTATTTCTTATCTGCTTGGAAATTGCGCTGCTTTCCCAGCTGCAAAGGCAGCTCTGTTCCCAAGAATTTCAGCAAAGCCATGACCTCTTTCCAGGATCGTACAGTATATGGTGGCGGGGAGCCAGGGCTAATTATAGGCACAGGAAAAGGGGAGAGAGGCATTTGGAAAAACTCTACCTTCCCAGCCAGGGGAATGGGGGCAGCACGGCCACAGCCAAGCCCCTGATGGGAGCACCCCCAAGGGCTGCAAAACCCAGGGAAGGAGAGCGAATCCCATTTTCTGGAATTTCCATTTTCTGGAAGGATGAAAGCCAGCATAAATCCCATCTCACAACAGTTCACAGTTCCAAAGTGCTCTGGTGCAGAGGGGAAGCCCCTCGGGGGGAGCAGGACCCCCACTGCTCCGGCACAGGTCAGTCCAGCACCGCCCCAGCCAAGGCAAGAACCAGAGTCTGGCAGAACCTGAGGGGCTTGGGGTCCCTGCAGAGACCCCATCTCTCAAAGGTGAACAATGCCACGAGCTCCTCAATGTGCCCTTGTGCCCCAGCACTGCCCAAAAGCACGACCTGCAGAGATGCTGCCCAACCCAGGGGCAAATAAACGTGCATGAACTTAAACGCCAGCCAGGGCTCTGGGGCAAAGGCACGTGCAGGCTGAGAGCCGAGTTCATTGTCACTTGCTGAGCAATGTCACGGGAGCCACCTCCCTCCCCCGACCCACGGCAGAAATGGACAAGGACATGGTGACACATGTGCCCACGAGACCTTCCGGCGGGGAGGAGGCTGGGCAGGAAAGCACAAAACAGGCAGCAGCTCCTTTAACCACCAACCTCCTCTTCAGAGGCACGCTCCTGTACAAAACAAAACCTGGGCAAGGTAAAAAAAAAAAAATCCCACCTAATGTTTTCTTTGAGGAAGGAAAAAAGAAAAGCCAGGAACCTTCTCGCTTGCCGCAACGGTTTTCATTTTCCAGCAAATTAACTCGAGTCTCGACTCCGGCTGCTGGCAGCTCCCCTCCCTGCCTGCTCGCTGCCGTGTGTGCCTGCGCATGTGGGAATGTGTGGGTGTGTGGGTTTTGTTTTGCTTTCTGCACCGGCTCTGCAGACCAGCTCCTGCTCTCGCCCATCGCAGCCTGCAAGGCTCAGCCCAGCTCCAGGAGCTGGCAGGGTGGACTTCCCACTTTTCCAGCTACAGCCTCGTGTGGGGCCACTCTCCTCCTCCAAGAACTTCAAGGAACGTGGCTTGCAGGTACTGTGGGTGCAGCAGAGCTGTTGCCATTGCCAGTCGCTCCGAGAAGGTCCACGTGTGGAGGGGATGGTGCCAAGGCTGGGTGCTGGCGTGGCTGTGCCCCCTGGCACAGGGGACTGGCAGCACCAAGCAGGGCACCAGCACAGCCTCCCAGCAGGAGAGCACCTCTCACTAAAGGAAGGAATCTGCCTGTGCATGCCGGGTCCAACTGATGCCCTTTTCTAACACTACTGTGGTAGTGGGAAGGGGGATCAGTGCACACCAAGTTTGTCCTGCTCCTGGCAAGACTCTTGGGATCACCTCCCACCAGCTTCCTGGATAATAACCCCAGTTAAAACCCTTCCCTTGGTACCCGGCCCCGGCACTGCAGGTGGTCCCAGAAACAGACTGACCAAGCCTTGGTACAAATCAAAAATCAGCACTTTCTACATGACACCCCCCCTTCCCAGCTCCAACACTCCCGATGGGCACATCACGGAATGGAGGGGAAGGTAAACAGAAACAACTTCCCCACAGTTTGCACTGTTCCACCAGCACCCAGCACCCAGCCAGCACCCAGCCCAGCAGCAGGATGGAGCACAGCCACCCACGGGAGCACAGCCACCCATGCCCACAGAGCTGAGCCTGGCACATCCCGGTGGAGCACGTGGCCCCTTCCCGCCCGGCTCGGCGGGCGCCGCCACGCACGGCTCAGCCCTAACGGGATAACAAGCTCACAATGAGATCCTAATGAAGGATTAGCCAAATGCAGTTTAAAGAGATTAAGGCTGGGTGCAGCACTGAAAACTTTTTTATTTATTTAATTTTTTTTCTTCCCCTGAGATCCCAGCAGAGGTGAGACACGGATTGCAGCCAACATGGACGGAGCCGGCGCTGGCCGCCGGCTCCTGCGACTCGGGATGGTTTTTGCATCGCCTTCGTGCAAAGAGGGGCCAGGGCTGTAAAAACGATGGAGGAACACACAAAAAATGGCTCGTGGCGCCTGCAAGCCCTGCCCAAGGCACTTCACAGCCAGCCAGAGGCTTCCTTCATCTCTCCCCTCCCATCCCAGTGCCTTCCCATCTGCATCCCAGCTGCGCCCGATGCTCCCGGTCCCGTTCGTAATGACTGTTGATGTTATCCGCCTGAGCCAGAGCCTTCCAAGGAGCCCCAGGGAAGCAGGTACTCAACTCTCATTCAGGGAAAGTTATTAATAGTAATTTCTTGGCTCTACACAAACAGAGCAAGAAGTCAGCCCTGGCCTGGGAGAGCTTGGCGTGACTGCCAGCCCCACGTGCTCCGAAAGGTCAGGAGTCTGGTTCGCCCCCAAATCAAACGAGGATGTTTAAAATAGAAGGCAACACATCTGGGGTTGCTTTTTGGCTTGTTTTGACCACTCATATTTCTCTCTGCAACCACCAACACCGCAAATTTTCTCCTCCTGAGAAAGGGCAACGTGACTGTCACCCCATCACGGGAATCCAGGAGTGGGAATTTGCAAAACCAGCCCCGAGAGCGCTAGTGCCCAGGGGGAAACGGGCAAGCAAGGCTGGTGCTGAGGGACAGGCTCGTCCCAGGAGCAGCAGGGCAACTGCTCAGACCCACCCCTCATTTCAGCCAAGCCCTCAGAAGAAGCCACGCGACAAGAGGGAGGTGGGGAGCTGAGAAACATCCCTGTTGAGAGACTACAAAACAAATCAAATGAAGATGTTTGGAGCAGATCCAGATGTTTATTAGTGACGCACATGGAGGTATAAATAATTATCCGGTAGGAATTTTGTTCACAGGCAGCTCTCCCTTATCTAATCAGATCTCAGTGCGACATGGCCCCAGCCTCCCCCTGCTTAAAAAGTCTTGAGAAAACCAGATGCAAAATAAAAAAAACCTCACTAGGGGCACCAATTTAATCCCATTAATCACTGGATACTGGGAGCAGAGCTGCCAGCACTCAGATCTCATCCAGGCACAGCTTAAGGGAGGATTTTTTTCCTCCAGCAGGAGCACTGGCAGAGGGTCAGATCCTGCACGAGGGTGCAGAGCAGGGCCAGAAGCTGAACCCTCGCCCCCGGCCCCATGTCCAGCACCAGGCACAGGTAAAGTGGCATCTGTGGGGACAGGAGCCACCGTGGCATTGGCTGGGGCCCTCCACACCAGTGCAAGGAGCTGGACAAGCTCTTGCCTGTAAGAAACCAACTGCTTAAAATACACTGGCCAACAAACCCCTCCCTTGTCTGGCTGCGTGGTACTGACCGGCCTCTCCAGTGCCCGGACACTGCAATTACCTAAAAATAAATGGACCACAAACCTCGAGAGGCCAAGTGGCTGAGGGGGATGAGGACAGCAGGCAACGTGCCCCAGCAGCACCGAGCCTGCCTGGAGGGACCAGCAACCATCAGCGGCTGTCACGGCACCACCTCAAAGCCCAAGCCAAAGGGTTCACATGCAACCAAAAAACTAGGTAGAGAAAAGGCTTGAACAGCTCCAAAACACCACCTGAGGGGATTTTCTCCCAGCCCTTAGCATCACCCAGCCCATGGGAGGTGCCGGCCCACCACTCCCCGCATCAGCAGCCCCTCGCCCTGCCAACCCCCGCCGCCAGCATTTCCGATGGCTTTCCAAAAATTTAACCAACCCAACCCACCATAGGCGAGGCTGCAGAGGGTTTTTGCAGAGGCCAGAGAGCAGCAGTGTTGGAAACTTACTGTAGGAAATTGGCCGCTCGGCTCCAGCTCCTTGTCCCTACTGGTGGGAAAGTCTATAAATCTCTAATAAAGAAAAAAAAAAAAAATCCCCTCCCATTTTATTCCTTCTCTCTCTCTCTCCCCCTTTTCCAAAGGATTGCGAAACTGAGAGGGCAGCCAGGGCTTGGATTCGCAGCATTTCTGAGTTCCTACAGAGTCTGGGCTCCCTGCCACCAGCAACAGCGGCTCTGGGGGTGTGGAAAAAGGGAGGAAAAAAAAAATAAAAAGAAGAGGAGTAAAAAAAAAAATACATATAAAAAAGTCCTGTTTATTTTGGGGGATGAGAGAGAAAGCCTGCACAAAGCAGGGTAGAAGGGGAGCGAGGCTCTGGCACTCCTGAAGGCACCACCCGTTTGGGAATCAAAAAGGCTCCAGTTTTGGGTGGGAATACTGAGGATGCTCCTTCCCAGAGCATACATGGGCAATAAGCAATCTCATATAGAGGGAGGCAGCACCCCCCAGAGCAGCTGGACCCCCCTCAAGGGCACCCATGGGTGCCAGCAGCAGCTCTGCTCTGCCCTGCCCTGCCCTGACATGGCCCCGGGCGCTGTAAGGGGAATTACTGAAGACAGGCTGGAAGAAAAGCCTGCTCCAGCCGTGACCCAGATTCCCCTCCAGCCTGATCCCTCACTGAAGTCATAATCCTTGGAGGGCTTCTGGTCTTTTTTTTTTTTTTTTTTTTTTTTAAATACATCCCTGAGCGTTGCCATGGTGACAAGGGGGATGCTATAATTTCAGCATTATAGACTTGGGCGCGAGAACAGGAGGGAGAAGGTGGTGGAAATATGGATGAGCTGCACTGGTAATGCATTTAGGGAAAAGAAGAATTAAACAAAAAAAAAAAAAAAAAGAAAGAAAGAGAACCAAGGCAGTACCTCGGCTTGGGCAGCAGAGGCTGGAGGAGCAGGGCCATGTCACAGCTGATGGGATGCAGGAGATCATGGAATCATGGAAGGGTTTGGGTTGGAAAGGACCATAAAGATGGCCTTGTTCCACCCCCTGCCACGATCAGGGACACTTTCCACTAAACCAAGTTGCTCCAAACCCTGTACAACCTGGCCTTGAACACTTTCAGGGACGGGACAACCTAGGCAACCTCTGCCAGGGCCTTACCACCCTCAGAAGGAGGAAATTCTTCCCAATATCCCAGCAGACCCTGCCTTCTGTCAGCATGAAGCCGTTTCCCCCTTGTCCTGTCATCCAGGCCCTTGTCAAAGTCACCTCCAGCTCTCTTGGAGGCCTTTAGGCACTAGGAATGGCTCTAAGGTTTACCTGGAGCCTCCCCTTTCCTGGAATGGGGACCTGCTCCTGTCCCTCAGCCAGAGTACCCACTTTGGGGCATCGTTGGGGCAGCAGCTTCCCTGGGCATGGATACTCCAGACCCCGCAGGGCTTTGGGGGATGCAGGCTGCCACCCTGCCAGGACACAGGGACAAGTCCTAAATCCCCCAGAAAACCTTCCCTAAGCAGGAACACCCTATTCTGGGGCAGCCTTAGCCCAGCCCACCACAGCTCAGCACCCAGCTGATGCCAAAACTTTGCAAAGAAGCAGCTCCAAAAGAGCTGCCCTCCCCTTTTTACCTCTATTTCCTACCACCTTCCCTTTCCACCTGCTTTGCCCATAGCAGGTCCCCAAGGCATCCCATTGCAAGCAGTGGGAGACCCTGTGTTCCTGTCCAGCTCTCAGCTGGAATAAAACCCAGCACTGCCTGTGTTTTTGGGAGGGCATGAGATACCTCAGGGTCTTCTTAACGTCACACCACCTTGGTTCAGCCCTAGAGAGCCCCTGGGCTGGGTCTGTGAGTTTTCAGGTGACCTACGATCCCACAGGAGGGATGAACCAGGAACCCAACAGCTTCAGCCTCCCCCAGACCCTAGGGACCTCAAGCTCTCCTGTGGCACAGAAATAGCAAAACTGCTCAAACAGAGGCCAAAGCAGTTTTAGCCACATTTCCACCCCACTGGCAGCCCTTCCCGCCCCACTGCCGGGCACTGAAGCGGCACCTGCTGTGACGAAAAATTTCCGAAGGACGCACAAATAAAAATAAGATCGTACACAAACACCTCTGCCCAAACCCAGAGCAATGGCCCATGACCCCACGGGCTGCCAGGGACTCACGGGGTCCCAAAGGAAGCCACACTGCCCTGGGGGATGCCAGCTCCACACCACGCACAAGTGGGGAGGTGAGAAAAAGCTCTGGTCTGGTGCACGGCACTTGGCACCGCATCCTCTGGCCATGCAGCCTGGACCCCTCAGCCTTTTTGGGGGTGGGAGAGAGATCCTGACCCCAAAACCCAGGTGGCCAGTGTCAGGGGCACTGTCACTGTCTCAGTCCTGCCCTGGAGCCCTGGTGCCTGGGCACAGCTCAGTGGGGATCCTCGAAGGGCAGCGTGATGCTGGGACAAAAGGGCTCCTGAGCTCTAAAAGCCTCAATAAAACCACAGCACATCACTGCAAAAGTGGGAACTCCAGGTCTGGGGTGGCAGCAAGTGCCAAGGACCCCCCACCACCAGGACTCAAAGTGCTCAGTCCTCACTCCAAAAAATCCTGTATAACCCCAGTGGAAAAAATTTTTGTTTCCATGCCCAAAGGGGAGCCAAAGCCCCAAACTACCACCTTCAGCATCTGACCTGTCAGGCCTTGGGCCATCAGGGGGCTTTCGGAAGTGCCCCAGCTCCAAATTTAGCCTCAAAGGTGTTTATTTCTGAGAAGCTAAAACCAAAGCTGCATTTGCATAACAAAAAGACCCCGATGATGCTCGGTGCGAGTGCTGCTGGCAGGGGAGAGGACATGCAAAGCAGCCTCTCTCACCAACCAAAGGCGCTGAAGGTCACCCAGGCAGATGCTGAGCTCGCCGTGGCTGGTCCTCTCCACTGCAAAGGACAAGGCAAGAACATCTTCCCTTAAGGAAAGCATCGTCCCAACCTTCCCACTTCCACCTAGTCCAGCTGGAGCAGCTCTCTCCAGCACAAAGGCAGGTGTGAAACCCTGCTCGCTGAAGCACACACTCACATCTGGCCCTAAAGCTGAAAGACCTGAGGGCAACTAACAGGATTTTTCCAAACTCCCTCGATCTGTGTTGAGAGCTGGGCTCACCATTTTCCTCTCCTGGGTGCCAGTGGCTGGCACGATGTCAGGCAGCTCTGTCTCCTCAGGAGCAGTGCCCACGGGGAAGCAGGAGGTGAGGAACCCAGCCCTTGGCCTCTCCCCAGCACCACCCAAATGCAGCTCCCACGAGCCCTGGGGCCCCCAGGAGCTCACCCCAGCGGGACCCCCACCCCTCCCATGGGAGCAGGTGGAAGGCACAGCAGCTCTGTCCTCAGCTGTCTGACACCAGGTCGGCACCTGCTGCCCGCAGCTCAACCCACACCTGTCCCATTGTTTTGGGACAAAGTCCCTTTGGGAACTGGCACCACCTGACTCCCCCACACCAACTGAATCCCCTCCTGCCCTGCCATCCCCACAGCTCACTCAAAGCTCAACTGCACCAAAACCCCAGGGCATCACACCGAACCCAATAAAGCATCGCTGTGCCCCAGGCCGCCCCGAGAGCCAGATGTTCACCTCTCACCACCCCCGCAAGGAAACGCCAGCTCTGGGGGGAGAGGATTGATGAAGGAGCAAGAAGCAGCCACCAGCTGCCACGGGAAGAGGCCTTGGCTGCCTTCACCACCAGCATCTCGCTCCAACCATTTGTTCTGCTTCTATTTTCGAGAGCGCCGGGGCCCGGCGCTCGGCGGATCCCAGCCGCCCTCCCAGCCTCCCCACCGCCGAGCAAGGCGACAGATTTCTGCTGAGAGGTAACGCTGGCTCCACTCCCCATCTTGGCAGCGGCATCCACGCAGGACTGGGGATATTTTTGCTCCAGCGAGCCGGGAGGTGCGAGTTTTCCCGGCGGCTCGCTGCCGGCGCGTGGGAAGGACAGCCATGCCCAGTCAGGGAAGGTTGAGGATGGATCCGTGATCCATCCCCGCGCTTCAAACCCTGGAGATGGGGCGTCAAATCCTCCTGGGTCGTGCCAAGGGAGATGTCCAGTGGCACGCGGAGCTCTCTGGGAAAGCAGCACCCAAGGGACGAGGCTGGAGATGAGGCCTGATTTGGGCTGCATGACAAACCCCTGAGCCCTTCTAGGAGCCCTCATCCTGGTCTGTGCTCTCAGAGGAGAGCTGGCATGCACACACTGCCCATGCGAGCCCAGGTGCTGCTCCTCACCAGAAAACTCACCAGAAAACTGCCCCAAACTCACGTCCAACTAAGCCCTGCCTTCACCCAAACCTTCCACATCCTGTTCCAGTTATTGAAATAAATCTGCTGCTACTGCAGGGTGTTCCTAGGGGCAGAGTCTCCAGGGAACATGTGGTTTATCCCCTGGGATAAACCTGAAGGTTGGAATGAAATGATTTTTAAGGTCCCTTCCCACCTAAACCAATCCATGAGTCTGTGATAACCGTGCCTAGAGGCACCTCCTCACCTCCACAACCTCCCCAGTGACGCCAGCACCAGAGAGGCTTGGTGACACACAAACACTTTCCCTTCCCTCATGGTTCTTCCAGCAAGTTCTGAACAGGTCCAAGCACCACATGTCAGGCTCCTCGTCTGGCAGAGCCAAAGCCAGATCTCCCTGCAGGGGAATTCTAAAAGGCCAAAAATCCACACACAGTTCCCAGCAGGAGGAGGGTGCTCGTGGCACAGCCAGGCTCCAGCAACACCAGGATTTTAACAAGCTGTGGGGTCTTCAGCCACTCCAACCTGCCACCCATCATCAAGCCCAGCAGCACCAGGGTCCCCAGCCAGAGGAGGTGTCACGGGTGCCACAGGACACTGCACCCAGGGATGGACACCATTCCCAGCCACTGGCATCTGCACAAAGTGGGCTGCTCCTCCCAGGGCTGGCAGCTCGCTCAGATGCCAGCAAGAAGCCTGCAGGTACCAGCTCCACGGGGACATTTATCACGATATTCAGACAAAGCACGACAGCTCAGCCCTCACCTATAGTTACACAAACACACAGCCACTCTCTGCCTCTGTATACCCAAAATGGGTGAAAAACACCCATTTCCTGACCGTCCTAATCTTGCAGAAGGTCCTTCACCACGGATGCCAAGAGCAGCCAGGCCTGGAGCCTGACCCTGCCATTCCCTGCCCCTGATCACAGTAGTTTATCTCCTGCTCCCAGCACTGAGCACAGCAGCTGCAGGGCAGGATGGTCTTGGTGACTGCCTGTGCAAAATGAAAAAAGCCTGCTCGGTCAAAATAATTTGTCCACATTCCTTATTGTAATTTTTTTCTTCCCTGCCAGTGGAAACTCCTGCTCCAGCACCATGTCTCAAGGTTACTGCTAGGGGTGGGGGAGGATTTCAGGTTTTACAACTGAAAAATTCCAGACAGAAATGCAGAAACATTGCCAGTCTTTCACTGACCAGAAGTTCTTTATCCAATTAATTTATTTAACTGACTTTTTTTTTACACTTAATGCAGCAGGTTTAAGTAAACTCTGCTTTTTTCAGCTCCTCAAATTTTGTTTGCTTTGATAGAAGATTCTCACTGATGCCATTAACATTTCCAATTCTCTATTTCTTGTTTAAGGAAAACCAAACCAGATGAATCTGACCCCACATATTTTCCCCACCTGCACCACATGGGATGTGTTCCTGGGTATGGTGCCTAGGAATTTTTTCCTGATGTCTTCCAACAATTGGAAAGGAAAAAATTTTAAGAGTAGAAAGAAGAATTTCATCTTCAAAACAAGAAAAGAAAAAAGACGCTTTCGAAAAGGATGCAGGAAAGTCACTTTGTTCCAAAAGGCACTTCCATTTAAAAAAGAAGATGAAAACTTCCAAGCAGGGCTATTTATTACCCTATTATGCTTCTATCCATCAATAACACCTTGCACCTGAAGCACCACCACATCCTCTGGAGCAGCAATCCCCAGGCCCACAGCCTCAGCACCCCGAGGCCGTGAGCAGCAGGATCCATCACTGATAATCCCCCTAAGGCAGAAGGAGGAGAGAGGAGAAGGAGCAATCCCACTAGGAATGCTAAGACAATCCCTTGGCAGCCCTGGGGTGGGCTCGGGTCAGGGACCTGGCCCCACAGGCAGGTGCCGCTTCCCAAATCTTGTTACTACATTTTGAGGATTGAAAAAAAAGGTCAAAAAATAAAAATTCAGGATTTGCCATGGATTTGTCCTGCCTCCTTCCAAAAAAAAAAAAAAAAAAAAGGCTGATGCAACAGCAGTGCTGCAGTGGGAGGTCACCCTTCCCCACAGCCCCCAGCTCCCCACCCATGCCCCAAGCACCCCCAGCTCGGGGGGGCTGCAGGCACCTCCTCCTGGAAGCGGTTTGGGCTTTGTGCCGGACGTTTGCAGGAAGCTGTTTGAAGCTCTGGAAAGAGAAACAATTCCTCCTCCTCCTCCTCTTCCTCCCTGCCCAGAAATAGGTCATTTAATTACCCCCTTTCCAATCCCAACCACCACTGACTCAGGACAGGAGGTGGGAGCGCTTCCACCCTGCGCCGGCTGATGCCCGGCAGCAGCCCAAAGCCACCGTGCACGGCTTTGACCTTGAGCCATTGTGCCAGCAGGCCTGGGCTGCCAGGGCACAGCCAGCACAGATGGCAGGGGCTCAGCTCCCCACCTCTGCATTCCAACTAGTGCTGGTCACTCAGAGCAAGGAGGGGCAGGCCACGGGTGCTGCCAAGCCCCTCCACACGCAGCCACGGACAGGGCCGTGTGCCACCTTGGGGAAAACCACGGGCTGATTGCAAGCTGGGCAATCCTACGTGTCCTGCTCGGCACAAAGAGTGAAACCCCAGCACTCCCGGTCTGGCTGCTTCGGGCTGGGACACCACGGTGGCTCCTGGGTGGTGGCTGCAGCCTGACATATCCCAGCACAGCCATCATCCTGCCCTTCCAGCTTGTCCTCACTGGGCACACCAGGACACCCACCCCGCACTGCTCTGGCTGCTCTGGCTTTGCCTTCAGCACCAAAAGAGCAGCACAGCATGCCCAGCCCGCTGGGGACTGGAAGGGCACAAAGCTATTTAAAGCCCCACCAGGCACCACGGCAGTACCCAGCACTGGGAACAGGCCCCAGCAGCTGTTCCAGCATTCCAGCACTTAACCACAACCATTTCACCGTGGCCAGGCCCCTCCAGGTGACAGAGATGGTGGCAGCAGGGACCCACCACCACTGCATGCACCTCATCTCACTGCCCCCTTTTACACAGGGTAGGTGCTCACCTATAGCTCAGAAGCAGCCTGGGAATCATGGAGCAGCTGGTGTCCCCCCAGCCTTGTCAGGACCCACACGATAACAGGACAAGTTTCCCCAAAAAGCTGTTCCCACGCAGCTCAGAGACCCAAGTCCCCCATATTTTGAGACCCCATGTAAGAGAAAGCAAACCTAGACCCCCACCTCCCAAAATAAATCACTCCGAATTGAAGTATTTATCAAACCTTTGCTCTCCATGTGGGCACTTTTTTAGATTTTTTTAAAGGATGCGGGCTCTTGTCTGTTTTGCAAGCAGTGGGGAGCTACAGCAAGGAGAGACACCAAGAGTGAGGGGAGAGGAAAAATTAAAGAAGAACCACAAGCAAAGCAAAGTGGAGTGCAAGATGCAAACCGACAGATCCGGGGAGGCAGAGCTGCTGGCAGGCAGACGGCAAGATCCATCTTGAAAGCAAAAGCAAACTGCTGCTCACACAGGCAGAGGGAAAAACCTAGAGGTCTTCAGCACTGCCTGAGCTCTGATCAAACAAAGTGATTAACAAATCTCGGCTTTTTATTGAAAGCTTCTCTAATTAGAGGAAAAAAAAGGAAAGGAAAAAAACCAAAACCAAACCCTCGAGATTCACACTGAGTGGTGAAGTCCCAGACGGTGCTGGGGGGAGGTGAGGGGGTGATGCACCCCACGGCCCTGCTGGCACAGGAAGGGCAAGCACAGCCAGGGGCACCCAGGGCTCACCCCATGGCCACACGTTTCCGTGCCTCCCCGGCACCCTTCCTCCTCCCCTTCCTCCTCCTCCTCACTTGCTCTCTGCTCACTGCGTCGGGCTCAGCGGCAGAGCCGAACCTTCCCGGGAGCAGGACTGTCATCTACAATAGAGTCACCTCTGAACTCGGGACGGCTCAGCCTCCAGGAAGTGCCAAAAGAGCGATAAAAACAAGAAAAGAGCCCCTGGCCCGAGGAGTTCACCCTCTGAACAGATGGGATGGCGGCAGGGTGAGGCAGGGGGATATTTTTAGCTCTGGTTGCAGATGGGGAAGTCCAGCACGGCACTGACAAGGCAGCCCCATCACCACCCGTGCAGCTCACCGTGGCTCGGGTCACCTCGGCGTGCACTCCCGGGTATTACCGGGATTTAATGGGATGCTGCCTGCTCACTTCCTGAGCCTCAGGCACCACCTTCCAGCCGGCTCACACCACCAGAGCTCCACATGGCATCTCACCACCACTGCCGGGGGCACCCTGGAGGGCAGCAGTGGTCCGGAGGAGCGGAGTCAATGTCAGCAACCCACACCCCTCTCCCTCTTTCCCCTCCGTTCCCAAAATGGTCACATCCCTGCAATCCGTCAGAGGACAGATGCCACGCAGCACCCCGCAGCAGGTTCCTCCCAGCACGCTCCAGGCGATGCCAACCTGACCCTGGGAAGCACTCTGGCTTGGAAAAAAAAGAGGGAAAAGCAATTTCTTGCCCCTCACCGCAGATGCTTTTTTAGGTTCGAATGACTCGCCCAGGGTGCCAGATGCAGAGCTTGTAGCTGAGCCCTCCACACCGAGTTGAAGCCCTCCACTCCTTCAGGATGTGCCAAGCAGCATCTCCCCCCACCCCTTACATCCATCCATCCTTCCTTCCTGAGCCAGGGCCTGCACCAGCATCGAAACCTCCCTGCCAGGCAGCTGCCGGCACCGGCTCCAGGCACATGCCAGCACCGTGGCAGCTGGGTCCCACTCCCGTACTTTTCATCCGACACTTTCGGCTTTGTTCTCCCTCTCACAAAGCCGCCGTGAGGCTGCCCTGGCAGCACGAAGGGACCTTGAAGTGGATGCAGTTTATGACCATATTTAGGCTCCTTTATGTTGCCAGAGTCACAGTAAAGGGCTGCAGCATTAAAGAGACTCAGAGCCCACTTGTTTCACTTGGCAGCCTGGGAAAAATCCAGCCTGGGTGACTCCAGCACCGTCCATGCCTCCGCCCTGCCCGCTCAGGGACAGCACAAAATAGCAACAGCCCTTCCCAGCCCTGCAGTTGCACTTCCCAAGAGGAGCCAAGAGCCCCGCAGCAGTGAGGAGGGGGGATTAAACACGCTAACCACCTCCCCCGTTCCGAGAACACCGAAGTGTGGGGAAGCAAAGGGACGTGCCCAAGGTCACCTACTGACAAAGCCCACGGTGCCAAGAGCCCCCCAGCAGGACTGAGCACACACAGGGACGTGACTGCCCAGCACGAGAAGCCCCCGAGCTGGTTTGTGCTGGGGGAGAGCCCGGGCAGGAGTGGAAGCCCCAAGCCACCTGACACCGGGAGCTAATGCCCCCTCGACACGAGCACGTTAAATCCCTGCTGTGGCGGCGGCAGCGGCGAAACCCGAGCAGCGGCCCCCGGCGCCGCAGGGACATTGGCCACCTGCTCGGGGGCCGGCACAAGTGCGGATGCCTCAGCTCGGCAAAGCCGCGACAACTGCAGGGGCTGAAGGGCAAGGCGGTGGGGGTGGAAAGGAGAACCCAGGAGGCCCACCCAGAGGTTTGTGACCTTCAAGAGCCCATGGCAGTGATCCTGAGGGCAGGGCAAGCAGCTCGCTTTGGAGCTCCAAAGAGACACGGGCAGCTCAGCACTCCCAGGGCAGGGTCACCAGCACCGAATCAGCTCAGGGAAGGAAAGAAGAGATCAGAATAACCCTTACCTACACCCCAAAACCTGCAGCCCCGGCCTGATGAGCCTCCCCGTCACACTGAGGCCAGCACAGCCCTTTCCCTGTCAGCAGCGAGATTTCAGGCTGTGCTGGCCTGGGACAGTGGTTTGAGGACACCCACCTTGGTGAAGCAACGCCAGCCCAAAAATCCATACACAGCCACACAGCGCGGGAGGAGGGGCTTTGGAGGGACAGGATAAGGCCTTCCCGGGGTGGGGGCAGGCAGAGGTGCTGAGTTGAACTGCCAGGGGAATTTGCACCAGCGCAGGTGTATCTATCTGTCCCTGCCCAGACCCCTGCCCACAGCAAGGGGGAGTCACCAGCTAAAACCGGACACTTGTGGAGGATGAAGAGGAGGGGACAGCCCAGCTGGTGGCCGTGCAGAGCTGGGGGTACCACGGGGCTCCACGGCTGCAGGGGGAAGAGCTGCGTGTGTGGCACACACGTGTGTCTCACTGACGGTGCGCTGCTCTTGTGCGTGAGGGGAGGAAAGGAAAATAAATTAAAAAAAAAAAAAAACCGACGACAAAGCCAAAAGCGTTTGGGAGCTGCAGGGAAGGGATAAGCTGCGGGGCCAACCGGCGTCACAGATGCCGAACAGCCGCAGATGCCGGATGCCCTGTCACCGCATCCCTGCTCAGCATCGCCGGTCCCTCCGGCCAAGGAAGTGCTCGGCACCCCGGGGAGGCCGTAGCAGCGGTGACGCGGTTTGGCCCCACCACAATACCCTGCTCCGGCCGCTGTCGGATGGAGCTGAGGCGCTGAGCCCCCCCGGACAAACAATCCCAGCTGTCGCCTCCGGAGCCGGCGCACGGCCAAGGCATGGACGCTCCGGGACCAGCTTCACCTCGGGCTCTCCCAAAATCTGCTCTTGCCAATCAAACCGCAGCCCCCACCGGCACCCGGAGCCTCGCCGGCGGCTCCCCCCACAGCCCCCATGTCATCACCCTATGTCCTGCCAGGGAGGGCACCCCCCGGCCCCCGAAATCCACCGGGCCCTGCTTCTCCCCCTGGCTCCCGGCAGGCCGCGGCGGGTCCCGTTCGGGGGTGGACGCGGTGCTGCGGGTGGGCTCACGGTCCGGCACCACGGGGGTCTCACCGGGACGTTGCCCACCGCCCCGGAGCGGGGTGGGCACCACCAGTGCTGCCCCCAGCCCACCGGCAGCAGCCAGCGGGGCTATCCCCGTGTGCCGCACCCGGCACCCGCATCCCCCTCCGTGTCCCGCGTCCCCCCCCGTGTGTGTCCCGCGTCCCCACCGCGTCCCGCGCCGCCCTCACCTGTCCCCGCAGCGCCCAGGCCGAGCCGCCACCTCTTCCCCTTCCTCCCGGCTCCCTCCTTCACCTCTGCACCATTTTGGTGACGGTTTGTTTTGAAGCCGAGGGGGGAGGAGGGAGGAGGGGGGCGCGGGGGGAGGATGTGCCACTGCCGCCGCCGCCGCCGCCGCCGCCGCTGCTCCCGCCCCCGCCCATCCCCGCGCCTCGGGGCGGCTCCGTGCGGCGCGGGGGTCGGGGGGGGTCCCTCCGCTTCCCCCCACCCCAAACACAGCCGGGCGGAGCGGAGCTCCGCGCTCCCCCCCCCCCCCCCCCCCCGCCGAAGGCCGCCCGAGGAAGGAGGAGGAGGGGGTGGGTTTCTCGGAAGTAACGCCAGAATCGCGAAAGATTAAAAGAAATCAAAAATAATTAAAAATAACAATTAGAAGAAGGGGAGGAGGGGGGGAGGAAAAAAGCCGACGGCCGAGAAGCGCGAGAACGGGAGGGACCCACCTGAGCGGGGCGCGGACCGGCCGCTGCCGGGGCTGCGGCGGAGCCGGCGGGGAGCAACCATGGCCGGGCCCGGCCCAGCGTCAGGGGCGGCGGCGGCGGCGCGGGCGGCCAATGGCCGCGGCGGGGGGGAGCCAGCGGGCCCGGGGGGGCCGGGGTGGGCCCGGGGCCAAGGGGGGCTGAGCCGGGGGAACCGGGGCCTAGCGGGGCCGAGCTGGGGCCCAGCCAGGCCCGAGGGTGCGCTGAGCCGGGGACGGGGGGGGAATCGTAGCGGCGTGTGCTGAGCCGGGAGCTCCCCTCTCCACCCTCAGGGTCTGGCCTGGGCCCACTCGTGTGTCCCCAGCGCGGGCAGGAATGTCCGGCCCGGCCTCGCGGCCGGAGCAGCTGTGCCGGGGTGATGAGGGCATGGTGGGTTCTGCCCCAGCTTCCATGGGGCGTCGGGCTCAGGACAGTGGGTCAGCGGGGTCCAAGTGTCCCTAAAGCTACGCAGGTGACACCAGCTGCCCGTGAAGGTCCCGGTTCTGCTGCCAGGACGCTGAATCCAGCGCTCGGCCGCAGTGGAAGGTCCCGGTTCTGTGTCGGGCACAGGCACGGAGCCCTCACGGGTACGATGCTGGCCGGTGTGCCCGAACACAGCCCAGGGGCTGCTCCTGCCTCTGCCATCCTCACTGCAGGAGCTCCCAGCCCTCACCCGGCCCTTCCCACAGCACCGCATCCTCAGCCGAGCGCATGGCACCGGCACTGGGCTCACTGGGCTCCCTGTGCTCCCGGGCAGCAGGGCCACGGCGTCCAGACCCTGCCCCAAGCCGGGGCTCTACATTCCCAGCTCCTAAAGTAGCTGCCACACAGATAAATCACTCTGTGCTACCCGCAAGAAATCCAACAGGTCAAAGAGTGACTCCCACCTCTGTGCCAGGACAGTTTGAAGTTGTGAATTGGGGCAGAGATCTGGTTTTTAGGGGATTTGGGTAGCTGGCTCTGTTCCTGTCTCACCACCACGTCCAGTGCCGCTTATCCACAGCCTCAAAGCAGTGTTGGTGGAGGGCACAAGCACCCTTGGGGCTGGGGGAGTGCAGACCACCCACCTACACCCCAGGTCAGCACTGACTGGCATGGTGGGAGCTGCTGATCCCGCTGGATGAGCTCTCCCACTGCTGGGAATGCTGGAGGAATGCCATATGGCAGGGCTGGGGGTCAGTGAGGGGCACAGGCTTTCCTTTCCCAGGGATGCCTGTGGCATGGCGGGCCTGGGCAGCCTCCTACGTGCCAACAAAGCAGTAAAAATAAAAATCAGGCTGGTGTGGGACTGCTCCTGGTAGAAAAAGACTGGTGCGGGGGGTCACAGTCTCCGTGGTAGATGTTTCATGGGTTCCTCTGACTGGCAGAATGCAGCCCACCAGAACTCCACATGGCATCAGGTCTGGTGCAGCTCCAGTGCCCCATAAGAATACTGTGTGATGGCTCTGTCACATACAGAGCCACTGTCCCAGCTCAAGGGGGCCTAGGGGGCAGTGACAGGGATGTCCCAGCCCTGTGGGGTCACATTCAGCTGGAGCACTGGGAATATAAGTGCTGCCAGTGCCACTGGTACACAAAACCAGCCCAGGGGAGCTGCCAGGCGTGGGGACAGAGTGATTGTGTTTTCACCCAGATGATGCCCATAGCCATTAATTCAGCAGCATGTGCTCCCCCTGCACTGGCCTTCACAACACAGGGCGCTGCACAAGCCCAAAACCACGCAGTTTCCTCCCCAAAGGCCTGGGGTGAGATGGGATGGGGCTGGGGTGTGCTCCCATCACAGCTGTTTGTCACGGCCAGCTCTGCCCTGAGCCCCATCCCAGGCCAGGAGGGCAGGAAGAAGTTCCCCGATGCCAGTGACTCAGCTGAGGGGGTTGTTTTGCAACACGCTGGGTGTGGGAGGCTCCTGGTGTGTGGAAAGTAGGAGGCAAATTATCCAAATTATCCGAGGTGTGTGGTGAGCTCAGGGCCCGGGGAGGGTGGTGGGCACGGAGCAAGCCGGGGGGTGATGGACCCGCACCCGGCGCTGGGGTAGGGGGTCCCACTCCAGGGCTCTCAGCGGGTGCTTGAGGCCAGGATGGTGACTCTGGGATGAGCTTCCCCTGGGTCTGGTGCCCATGGAGCTTCCTCACACTGAGCTGGGACAAAGAAAGCAAAGGCACAGGGGCGAGAGGCGACAATGGTCTGAGCAGAGAGGCCGGATCTGAGCAAGCATCTCTGGTGGCAGGGGCACCTCGGCCGCCGCCACCCCTCTGACTCAGTGACACAGTTTCCTGCTGGCTCCTTCCCCCATCCCAATATGTATTTCTAGTGGACTTTTCAGTGTGTTTGGCTTTTTGGGGCTGTTTGTTGTCAGTTAGTTATTTTATTATATTTATTGTTAGAAATAAGGCTATTTTTAGCCCGCTGTTGGTTTAGATAGAGATGGGATTAGTCATCTCACCAAGAGCTGTTTGCAGTCTCTCCTCAAGGATTCTCTGGGGTTTGTTTTCCAATCAACTGAGATCATGTATCCAAAGAAATAAAAAATAAAAATAGTCAGAATAACACGCAGCAGCCGCGCTCTGGTGCCTTTCCGTGAGTTATGGCATGAAAATGAGGGAAGGATCCAACCCAGGATATTTATGAGACAAAGACGAGAACATTACTATGAACCTCAAAGTATTTTGGAAAGTCAGTTTGAGCTGCCTTCTTTTTTTTTTCTTTTTTCTTTTTTTTTTTTTTTTTGTCTCTTGGGAACTGAATGCTGAGTAACTCCCTTCCCACACCAGGCTGCTGCTTTGTACAGCTGGTGCACAGCCTCTTGACAGTGGAAACGGCTTTCCCTTGCCCTATGCCAGCAGGAAGGAGGCAGGACTCCTGGGTCCTCCGAGATATGCAGCCACCTACACCCTCAGGCTATTTAAAATAAAAAAAAAAAAAAAGGCACCCAAAAACCTAAAATGGGAAAGACATTTGTTCCTTTCCTGCACAGAGCTCAGGGAGGGGAGTGGGGTGAAGGCAGGGGCCAAGAGCAGAGTCTTGTATTGCAGAGCAGCATCTCCAGCCTCCTTGCCACGACTTTTTGTCTCTCTCTGCCGGTGTTCCTTCCCCTGAACCAAGCCGGAGCAAAGTTCCATGCGAGTTTTGGGGACATCAGCTCAACTCTTAAAGTCTGGGGTTGGATGCAGGGAGGAGGAATCAAAGTTCGTGGCTCAGCTCATCAGTCACTGGGAGTGGAAGCCGCCAGCTTGTGCCTGGCAGTGCTAGCGCCCTTGGCACGCAGAGCTGAAAGCAAGGGAAGGGGAGGGGGCTGCTGTCAGGCCACATCAGCTGGACGCTGGCCCGGGGTAGGGGTGACTGCCCTGGCAGAGGCACAGCCCCTCTGAGGACGGGGAGAGGAGCAGAGCAGTGCACGGAGCTCATTCCCAGCTCGCCAGCCTCAAGCCGAGGGACAGCCCCGGCCATCGCCGGGGTCTCTGCCAGCCCCCTTCCTGGGGCACCGGTGACCTGACAGCGCTGGGGTGACATGCCCAGGACACGCTCGCTGCCTGCCCGACCCTGCCGGGGACAAGAGTGGCACACGTGTGGTGACAAGGCGGGGGGGGCACCCGGGCAGCGCCGCCTTCACGTGGCCCCTCGGGCCCCCCCGCCCCGCCGCCCACCCCGGCTCGGGGCGGGAGGAGGAGGAGGAGGAGGAGGAGGAGGAGGAGGAGGAGGAGGAGGAGGAGGAGGATTATTTGCCCTCGCAGCTGGCCGAGGCCCCAACATATGCCGTGGGGAGCGGGGGGGAGGAGAACATTGCACGGACGGAGCTGCCAGCGATGCGACCCTGCAAGGCTGGGTGCGGGGTCGCTCCTGGCCCGGCCGTGCACCCCCGCCAGCCCCCGCTCCTGCCAACGCTCCCTTTTCTCCCTGCCCCCCTCCCTCCCCTTCCTCTCCAAGTCTAAATTCTCCCACAGCGTCCATTGACGTCCTGCCTGCGTCACCGTCTCCAGCACAACCAGACAGCACGTGGGAGAGGCAGGTTAAAGCGGCAGGGCCCTGGGAGGGCTCCAGCTGCGCACCCCGGCAGCGGGGCCGTGCGGGGAGGGGCCGCTCCGCCGGACCCCCCAACCCAGACGGGACCGGGACACCCCACCAACCCCCTCACCCAAATGGGACCGGACCGCTCCGCCAACCCCCCCACCCAAACCAGACCGGGACCCTCCGCCAATCCCCCCATCCAAACCGGACCGTGACCCTCCGCCAACCCTCCCATCCAAACTGGACCGGGACACTCTGCCAGACCCCGCCACACAAACGGGACCGGGACACTCTGCTAGACCCCCCCAGCCAAAGGAGACCAGGACACTCCACCAGACCCCCCCACCCAAACCAGACCGGGACCCTCCGCCAATCCCCCCCATCCAAACCGGACCGGGACACTCCGCCAATCCCCCCCATCCAAACCGGACCGGGACACTCCGCCAATCCCCCCACCCAAACCGGACCGGGACACTCCGCCAGACCCCCCATCCAAACCGGACCGGGACACTCCGCCAACCTCCCCCATCCAAACCGGACCGGGACACTCCGCCAACCCCCCCATCCAAACCGGACCGGGACACTCCGCCAGACCCCCCCACCCAAACCGGACCGGGACACTCCGCCAGACCCCCCCAGAGAAACGGGACCCGGGTCCCGCTGCCACCGGGAGGTGTTTCCTGGCTCACCCCCGGGGGAATCAGGCTTGGGGAAGATGAGGCTTTTTCTCGCCCCTCACAAGGCTGGCACGGGAGCATGAACACATTTTGCTTCCAGGTCCATGCCTGCCTCCTCCCCTCCTCCCCGCCGTGCTCCAAACCCACCCCAGATGGGGACCAGGAGCTGCTCTGTTGGCCAGGAAGGGCAGCTTGCCTTCGACGTGCAAGCTCCCCGGGCCCGCTCCCAAAGCCAGAGCCAGACTCGCGTGGTTTTTTCCCGGCTGCCGGGCCCTCAGCCAGTCCTTGTGCCTTCGCATCTCGGCTTTGCCTCTGCCCGAATTACGGCGCAGCTCAGCTGGGTCCCTCCCGGGCGCTGGGAACGGGGTTTGCAGGCAGGGGAAGCTCTGCCAGGGCGTGCAGCGAGTTTTGCAAGGGCTCAGGGACGGGCTGCAGTGACTTTGACAAAGGCTCAGGGACCTTCCCTGAAGCCCACTCATCATTTCTGCTCCGGGATATTCTCTGGCAGGACATCCCCTTGGCCGTGACTCCGGGCATCGGGGTGGGCAGAACACCCCCCACCCCAAAGCACAGCCCTGCTGCATCCACACTGCAACACGGGGGGGCTATTTTTGTCCCTTTCCTTCTGTTTATTGTGTCAGAGCCCTGTGCTGTTGGAGAAGGCTGTGGTGTCTGCTTTGTGATCGCTTCCTTCCCGCCCATAACCTTTTGCCTTAAAACGGGATTCGCCCTGCTCCTGGACCCAAGGCCGGGAAGCCTGGGCAGCGTGCCCAGGGCGCTGGCACCGCCAGGCTCTTGGGGGACAGAGATTCCTGGCTCTGACCCCGGGTTTGATGCGAAGCTGAGCGCAAACACGCTGCCCTTCAGCTCCCCGAGGCACGAACCGCAGCCCTGCATCCCCTCCCCTCCGGCATCCCCAGCCCCCGCCCGGTGCCTCCGGCGCTGCCAGCTCGCACCCAGCCTGTGGAATGCTCGGCTTCCAAAGGCACAGATGGGCGAGTGGGAACCGTCGCGGTGAGCCCTCGAACAGGAGAGACACCACGAGGGAAACGGGGGGGGGGAAAGTAAAATAGCTCAAGTTGCAGAAAGCAGCCACCCTAAGTGGGGGCGACAGGCAAAGAGAGGCAAACCCTGCACGAGCCAGCAAAACTCACTGGGGACAGCCCATCCTCATCCTCATCCTCCCTGACACACTGCTCAGGGCACCCAGCCAAGGGGAGAGTTATCAGTGCTGAGCTGGGCTGCCATGGCTGCTAGGCTTGGAGAACACCTGGTCAATTCAGGGGGGTGGGGAAGGACCCCACTGCTGTTGTAAAGCATCGCTTGGCCAAGGCCTGGTTGGGACTATTCGCCAACAACCCAGCAGGCTGCTGCCTTCACCCCTCTGCAGAGTGTGGGGTCTGCTCAGCAGGGCTGACACTCTGTGGGGTAACCAGCAGGGCCAAACCCTGGTGGGAAACGTGCAAAAGAGAAGGACTTGGGGCTGTTGGGGAGTGAGAAGCTGGATGTGACCTGGCCATACAGACTGGCAGCCGATGCAGGCAGTGCTGTCTCACGTGTGTGGGGGGCAGCACCTAAAGTGGGGGGATTCTGCTCCCCTGCTCACCTCTGGTGAGACCCCACCTGCAGAGCTGCCTCCAGCTCTGGAGCCCCCAGCACAGGAAGGACATGGAGCTGCTGGAGCGAGGCCAGAGGATGAGATATCAGAAAGAAATTCTTCTCTGTGGAGGTTGATGAGGCCCTGGCACAGGTTGCCCAGAGAAGCTGGGCTGCCCCATCCCTGGAAGTGTTCAAGGTCAGAATGGACAGGGCTTGGAGCAACCAGGGGTAGGGGAAGGTGTTCCTGCCCATGGCAGGAACGAGATGATCTTTAAGGTCTCTTCCAACCCAAACAAGCCTCTAATTCTGTGATTCTGCAGGCAGCAAACCCAGCTGGGGTTTAGCTCAGCCCAGGCTGGCAGCAGCTTTGCTGGTCTGTGTTGGAGGTCTCCAGCTGGGCCAGCAGTGGTTCCTGGGGCAGAACAGGCACAGCAGCACCCCCATCTCCTGCTGCTGGGGGTTTATCAGCATCTTTTAGCACATTTTAGCACCCTGAAGGCTTAAGCCCAGCACAACGCTTATCAGCTAATGGAGCCTGGGAACACTGTGGGGCACCTTGCAATTTTAAATTAACTTGATCTCTCCTTTTTCTTCCCAGCACAGAACTGCAGCCCCGTTCTGGTGCAGGCAGTGGCTGCGGCAGCCAGCGGGTAGAGCTCCCCAAGCAAGTGTATCTCCTCGGTGTGTAGGTGTAGCTGCTGACTGGGAGCAGCCCAATTTCCAAGAACTCACAAAAGTTACAAGGCTTCACGTCTTGCTGAATCAGTGCAAGATCCAGAGCAGCTCCATGAAAGCAAAGATCTGTGTCTCTGCAGCCAGAACCTCAGTGCTGAGCAGGAGCATCTCCATCCCCTCCTCCTCCTCTGTGATTCCTGCTCTCTGAGATTCCCCACACACACACCTGGCCCTAATGAAAGGGCCCGGCACCTCCCCGTGGTCCAGCCAGTTAAACCTGCACAAACTGAGCCCATCGCACACAAAAAGCCTCTCCTGGGTGAGTTCCTTATCAGCCGTGACTCACGGCAGCCTCCCCGCCGCGGCTCCGACCCATCCTTGGCACGGATGGGAGGTGCCTGCGGCTCTGAGCACCGGGAAGGGAGGCTGGATCCCTCCTGGATCCCTCCTGGATCCCTCCCGGATCCCTCCTAGGGAGCGTGACCCCTCCGTGAGGCTGCGGCCAGCCTGCCCAAGCCGCTGCTCATTTGATCCCGTCTCTTCCCCGCCTAATCCGCGCCCCCCTCCCGGTATCCTCTGCTCCACTTTAATGCCAAAGTTGGCCGGCAGCCACTCGGCTCCGAGGACGAGGACGCTTTTTTTTTTTTTTTTTCCCTGGTTATGCAACGCACGGCTGAGCTGTTTGCCTTTCTCTGAGAGGAGTTTTGGGAGGCTGGGCTGGCTACCTTGTCCGGGCAATGGGCAGGTCCTGGGATGCCCCAAATGAGGATGGAGAAGCTGCACGCTGGTTCACCCCCTCTCTCTGCTCCAGGGGCTGTTGTCCATCCCTAATCCATTCCCTTTCTCCTCTTCCCATGCATCCCCCAGGTTTCAGCCCTGCTGCCTTTCTACATGGCTGCTCCACGCTGCAAGAAGAGATTTCTTCAGGCTCACAGTGTGCCTGGCACTGCATCCCAGTGAGTCCTGCCACAGCATCTCAGTGAACCCTGGTGCAGCATCTCGGTAAACCCTACCACAGCACCCCAGCCAACCCTGCCATGGCATTCTGAGTAACCCTGCCATGGATCCTGAATAACCCTGCCATGGATCCTGAATAACCCTGCCATGGATCCTGAGTAACCCTGCCATGGATCCTGAGTAACCCTGCCATGGATCCTGAGTAACCCTGCCATGGTATCCTGAGTAACCCTGCCATGGATCCTGAATAACCCTGCCATGGATCCTGAGTAACCCTGCCATGGATCCTGAATAACCCTGCCATGGATCCTGAATAACCCTGCCATGGATCCTGAATAACCCTGCCATGGATCCTGAGTAACCCTGCCATGGATCCTGAATAACCCTGCCATGGATCCTGAATAACCCTGCCATGGATCCTGAATAACCCTGCCATGGATCCTGAGTAACCCTGCCATGGATCCTGAATAACCCTGCCATGGATCCTGAATAACCCTGCCATGGTATCCTGACCAACCCTGCCATGGATCCTGAGTAACCCTGCCATGGATCCTGAATAACCCTGCCATGGATCCTGAGTAACCCTGCCATGGATCCTGAATAACCCTGCCATGGATCCTGAGTAACCCTGCCATGGATCCTGAGTAACCCTGCCATGGATCCTGAGTAACCCTGCCATGGATCCTGAGTAACCCTGCCATGGATCCTGAGTAACCCTGCCATGGTATCCTGAGTAACCCTGCCATGGATCCTGAGTAATTCTGCCATGGCATCCTGAGTAACCCTGCCATGGATCCTGAATAACCCTGCCATGGATCCTGAGTAACCCTGCCATGGATCCTGAATAACCCTGCCATGGATCCTGAGTAACCCTGCCATGGATCCTGAGTAACCCTGCCATGGATCCTGAATGACCCTGCCATGGATCCTGAGTAACCCTGCCATGGATCCTGAGTAACCCTGCCATGGTATCCTGAGTAACCCTGCCATGGATCCTGAGTAACCCTGCCATGGATCCTGAGTAACCCTGCCATGGATCCTGAATAACCCTGCCATGGATCCTGAGTAACCCTGCCATGGATCCTGAGTAACCCTGCCATGGATCCTGAATAACCCTGCCATGGATCCTGAGTAACCCTGCCATGGATCCTGAGTAACCCTGCAGTGGATCCTGAGTAACCCTGCCATGGATCCTGAGTAACCCTGCAGTGGATCCTGAGTAACCCTGCCATGGATCCTGAGTAATTCTGCCATGGCATCCTGAGTAACCCTGCCATGGATCCTGAATAACCCTGCCATGGATCCTGAGTAACCCTGCCATGGATCCTGACCAACCCTGCCATGGTATCCTGAGTAACCCTGCCATGGATCCTGAGTAACCCTGCCATGGATCCTGACCAACCCTGCCATGGTATCCTGAGTAACCCTGCCATGGATCCTGAGTGACCCTGCCATGGATCCTGAGTAACCCTGCCATGGATCCTGAGTAACCCTGCCATGGATCCTGAGTAACCCTGCCATGGATCCTGAGTAACCCTGCCATGGTATCCTGACTATCTCTGGCACAGCATCCTGACCAATCCTGCCATGGCATCCTGACCAACCCTGCCATGGCATCCTGACCAGTCCTGCCATCCCAGTTTCCCCTGCTGGCTCCCAGCTGGGATCATCACCACCCCTCAGTGTGGCAGGCCCATTTCACACTGTCCTGCCATGCTATCACTGACACTGAGTCTCATTTTGGTTCTCCCCCTGAGTCAGAGCACTGTGAGCCCCTCCAAGGACCACGAGGCACAGCCCCGAAATCCAGCACCCCCCAGGTGTTCCCCCAGGCCAGGGTCTCTCCTCTCTGCCTTTCCCCCCAGCCAAGGCTCCAGCAGCCCCTTTCAAGTTTATCTGCTCCACCACAGCCCCTCTTCAGTGCTGGGAGCTCTGGAGATAAGCAAGAGCTCAGGAGAGTGCAGATTTAAGGCTCCAGCTGCTGCTCCCAGGGATGCTGTTCCTGGGCTGCCACACACAGCAGCATTTGCACCATGTGCTGAGTGGCCAGCTGTGCCACCAGCTTATTTTGGGATAGACCTGGGTGCCCATTGTCAGTGCCCAGCACAGAGAAGATGATTCCAGCCATGGCTGAGGCTGCTGTGCCCTTCCAAAACCCACCATGGCATAAAAAACTGCCAAAGAGCCTCTTCCAGGGAACAAAACATCCCCAAACCTGCTTTGGAAGGCAGCCCAGCCACCTGCCACACACCCTGGGGCTCCTGACATCCAGCAGCCTCCCTGCACTCATCAAGAGCCCACTGGGGCTGGGAAGTTTGGGACACCGAGGACACTTTCTTCCCTGCTCTCCCCTTCAATTATTCTGCCACATATAATAGATATTGGTGCTATTTTTAGTCCTCGCTTGTTTAATTATTGAGAAAGGTTTTGAAGGATCTCTTGAAGGGAAGGAAACAAGCGCTGGGGGTGCTCACTGGATTTCCCTTCCTGAAGCACAGGGCAGACAGCAGGGCCCTAGCAGTCGCCACCTCCTCTCTGCCACAGGAATCCTCTGACACCAGCTGCAGCCTGCTCAGGGCTGGGTGCAGGGATGGAGGGGTGGGGTCTGGGCTTTGGAACCTCTGGGTGAGCGTGAGGAGAGTGGCTCAGGAGCCAAAACGAGGGACAAGCCCTGTCCCCAAACCAACACTTTGTCTGGCACAAGGGACTGTGCCAGAGCTGGGAAATGCTGGGTCCCAGCTAACAGAAACCAGCTTCCATTAGGAACAAATGTGGCCCAGAACTCACCACTTTTATTTTTAACTGAATGGACACTTTCCTTGCTGAAAAATGACCTTATTCTCAGCTTGCCAAGCAGAATTGCAGTGGCAGGGATTTTTTTTATTTTTTTAAAACCAGTTCCTTTCGTGTTTCCACTTACAAAAAGCCAGAGAATGGCCTTTATTTGAGATTAAAGGGGTTTGGTCAACTTGAAATCCTCTGAGATTTCAGCAAAAAGGTATATAATGAAGCAAGAGCCAAATCCTCAACTGGTGTCCTTTGCCCTGGCTTCAGCAGCTGCAGCTTTCCAATACCTCTTTGTACCTGTCAGCAACCTGGCCCAGGACTTCAAGGGAAACATTGATTTACCTCAGCTGCCAGGCTCGGCCAGCTGGGATTAACTTCCCCCAGCTGAGGATATCCAGGGTATCTGTGATCAGTCCAGGTTTCCTAAGGAATAGATGTTTGTAGAGTCATGTGTTTGATCCGTTCGTCCTCCCCCTCTCAATCAAAGGTACAAAGGCAAAGATATTCATTTTAACAGCGCAGATAGTGAGGTGTTACACGTTGCACGGGAATAATTATCCCCCCTGGCAGACCCCTGCTGACCCTGGGTAGGACAGCGGGGTAACTCTGGCTCCATCCCACACATCAGCCACACCACAGCAGGAACGGCCCCATCACTGCTCCAAACCCCCCAGAGCCACCTCTGCCACAGCCCCCCACACCTGCATCTGGCCCCTGGGCGTTCCTGGGGAGCTCACTGAGTGATGCTGCCCTGCTCCAAGGGCTGGCCTGAAGGAATTACTGCGCTCAGAGACGGGATGGAGCCGGGTCGGGGGTGGGGACCTTGTGGCAGAGCCAGGCTGCTCTGGCGGCACAGGCAAGGGGGGCAAGTTGTCAGCCCCTGCTCCTTAACACCCTGACAAGCTTATAACTATTTCATTTGTTACACTGCGAACCTTTTTAAATTAATGAGCAGAAGGTTGTCACGGTTGCCGTGGCGACGACACGTTGCCGGGGCGACGGCGGGCGCTGCAGAGCCTGTGGAGTGTAATCAGGGGTCAGGCTGCCGATGGAGCTGGGATGTGTGGGGGCTGCGGGAAGGGGCAGCCAGCCCCAGTGCTCCCAGCAGCCCCACTCTGCTCCCCAGAGCAGCGCTGACAGGTGGGGAAAGCAGCACTGCTTCCCTGCCACAGGCAGCCCGACCCCGGGGCAGTGCTGCCTGCACACCCGGGTGTGTGCACGGCCCAGGGATGGGCTGTGCAAGGCTGACCCATCGATGGGACAGCTCTCAGAACCCAGCCCATGGCTCCACCACCTCTCCTCTCCAGCTTTCCCGTCTCCTCTGGGTCTGCCTGGGACCACAGACCCTGAACCAAGAGTGGCTCAGGCAGAACTGACGTGGCTGTGGGGCCCAAACCTGCACCTCCTGCAGCACCTCTCCCACAGGTGACCCCTTTGGGCTGTGCTCTGAGCTCTGAGCTGCCCCATCGATGGGACAGCTCTCAGAACCCAGCCCATGGCTCCACCACCTCTCCTCTCCAGCCTTCCCATCTCCTCTGGGTCTGCCTGGGTCTCTGGTCCCTCACCCCACCACAGCGTCCACCCTGACGTGGCTGTGGGGCCAAACCCTGCACCTCCTGCAGCACCTCCTCTCCCAAAGGGGCGTGAGGAGACACCAAGGTGGTTTTCAGGTGGTTTGAAACCAGCTGCCTTGTTCTCTCCACCAGGCAGGGGATGGAGGCAGCTCATCCCACTGCTGCAGCCCTACCCCTGGTGTCTCCACCCTGTGTGTAACCCAGAGGTTTTGCAGCCACTAAACCCTTTAAGGGCATTTATTTCCCCCCCACACCGGCAACAAGTTGGAAAAGGGAGGGCAGGGAGGGGGCAACCAAACAGCTCTGCAGGGAAACTCCCCAAAATTCAAGCAGGAAAATGACTTTGCAAGATCTCTGGGCACAGGGGCCTTGAGCTCCTCTTCCTAAGTCCAAGTAAAAGGATGGACAGCACAAGGGGGAGCATTTTTGAACTGAATTAGGTTGATTTAGGTTGGATATGAGGAAGAAGTGTTTCACAATGAGGGTGGTGAAGCCCTGGCAGAGGTTGCCCAGAGCAGCTGCCCCATCCCTGGATGTGTTCAAGGCCAGGTTGGACAGGGTTGGAGCAACCTGGGATAGTGAAAGGTCTAATGGCAGGGGGGTGTCATGAGATGAGCTTCAAGGGCTTTCCAAGCCAAACTATTCCATGATTCTATGAGTTTATGGCCTCCAGTCCCTCTCACTCCCCCAGGAGCAGCTCAGCAGCCCCATAACCCTGGGTTCTGCAGGGCTGCCCTGTGCCTGGGGCACCCACACCCAGGGAGCTCACACGCTGGGGCCCAGCAGGGAGAGCAGTGGCTCAGGGGCCAGCCTGGGAAGGCACAGCCCCACGGGGTGTGGAAGGAGGCTCTGCACGCCCCCTGGAATGAGGCAGAGCAGGGGGGTGTCCCTTCAGGCAGTGGGGTGCGGGATGGGGACCATCACCTCCCCAGCCCTCAGCTCAGGACGGTGCAGCCGACAGCAAAACCCAAGGGTGTGAGCAGAAACAAAAATGGGGTGTGGAAGGCAGATCCCAGGGCTGGGGATTTCTCTGCCTCCTGGAAAGGGAGGCCTGAGCTCATCCCAGAGCCATCTGCACAGAGGAGAGTAGCTCTGCTCCTCTCTGACATGCCCAAGGTCCCCACAGCATCCTGTGGCTCCAGCTGGGGTTTTTCCTGACCCTTCCAAGGCACATCTGGCCCAGACACCTCCTGATGGGAAAATGGGGGGCTGGTCTGGACCACAACCACCAACCCCCTTTCCAGCCCTGACAGAGTCACAATGTAACCCAAAATACATATTTGTCATACATTTACTACTGGTTATTTAATACAAAACTCCTACTCTAGTGAGGTTTAATATGCTGTATAGTATATTTTAATGTACTACATCTACTTTTGTGTACACAAGATTTATATATATATATAAAAATACATATACATATATATTTTTGTATATATATATACACGTGTATGTGTGTGTATATATATATATATACATCAAAAATCTCCCCAAAACGAGCTCAAACCCATCTTCTTATCCAGATTTTGAAGGCAGCTTGTTGCTGGGCTGCTGCCCTGACAGAATCACAATGTAACCCAAAATATATATTTGTCATACATTTACTACTGGTTATTTAATACAAAACTCCTACTCTAGTGAGGTTTAATATGCTGTATAGTATATTTTAATGTACTACATGTACTTTTGTGTACACAAGGTTTATATATATATAAAAATACATATACACATATATATTTTATATATATATTTATATATATTTATTTATATATATTTATTTATATATATATACATGTATATGTGTGTGTGTGTGCATATATATATACATCAAAAATCTCCCCAAAACCAACTCAAACTCATCTTCTTATCCAGATTTTGAAGGCAGCTTGTTGCTGGGCTGCTGCCCTGACAGAATCACAATGTAACCCAAAACACATATTTGTCATACATTTACTACTGGTTATTTAATAAAAAACTCCTACTCTAGTGAGGTTTAATATGCTGTATAGTATATTTTAATGTACTACATCTACTTTTGTGTACACAAGATTTATATATATATATAAAAATACATATACATATATATTTTTGTATATATATACATGTATATGTACATATATATATATACACACACGTGTATGTGTATATATATATATATATATATATATACACATCAAAAATCTCCCCAAAACCAGCTCAAACCCATCTTCTTATCCAGATTTTGGAGGCTGCTTGTTGCTGGGCTGCTGGCAAGAGGAGTGACCTATGGCATGAGCACTGACACTTCAGCCTGTGGCTGCTGGGGATGCTGCATCCCCCAGCCTGACTCTCGTGCTGAGCTTTCCTCAGCACACGTGCACGCTGCTGTACCTCAGCTCTTCCAGCTCTGCTGCCTGTCAGGGAAATGTCTAAATATTTCTATTTTCCCCAAATACATTTTTCATCAGAATTGGAAGGGGGGAAATTTATTTTTTTTTTTTTTTAAAGCCATGAAAACACTGAAATCCACATTAGGGCTGAAAGCAAAGCAGTGTGTCAGCACTGGGAGGAGGAGGACACACCCATGGGCCCCAGGGACAGCTCCCCATGCCTCTGGGGCTTTGTGTTCTGTGAATTCCCATCCTGTGCTGGGAGGTGAAGCACGGGCAGTCCCAGGGGGACAATTTGCTGTGCTATCTCCTGAGGATATCCACAGCAGCCGAGGAGCAGGGACCAAAGTGGAGCCTGGCTCTGCTGGTGTCCCAGATAACGCTGTCAACCCACAGAGAGCAGGCTGGTCCCAGCCAGCTCAGCAGAGGCCAAGGGGTGAAGGAGATATGTCAGAGCCACCCTCCCGCTGGGAAAAGCAGGGCTGTGACGCCCAGGAGGGATCAGTGTCCATGAGACCTTCCCTGGATGGCCCCAGCACTGCTCTCTGTCAGTCAGCAGCAGCCACTGGGAGCTGGGGCGAAAAAGCACTAAACCAAAACCAAAAATAAATCATTAAAAAAAAAATAAATTTCAAATCTGAAAACCCTACATGACCTCCACAGGTGCTTGGTTTAACCTGGGGTTTGTTTTCCCAGGTGCTGAGCATTGAGGTCCCTCACTCCCACTGCAGCCACCCACCAGCAATGCTGCCACAATTCCTGGGGGGCTGCTGAGCCCCTGCCTGAGCTGGGCAGGACACTGGGCTTCCCTTTCCAAGAGGGTCATTTCCAGAGGCCAAACTGTGACCTGGCAGCCAAACCACAGCTTCCCCTTCCCACAGGCCCAGAGTCAGCATCATGTGCCTCAGTGATGCTGCTCCTTCCCTGCACTGCCTTTTCTATGGGCAAGGATGGAAGAGAAAAGAAAAAGAAAAAAAAAAAGAAGAAAAGAAGAAAAAGAAGAAAAAAGAAAAGGAAAAGGAAAAGGAAAAGGAAAAGGAAAAGGAAAAGAAGGAAAAGGAGCCTGACCTCACTGAACCCTGCAACTTCAAGCCAGGGCCAGCCTCAGAGAGGAAAGGACCAGCAAAATCTGCTCCAGCAGCCGTCAAGGCTAATTAAAGAGCAAATGCAGCCATTCCCAAAGGATTCAGCACTCTCCAGCTGCAGCTGCTGCTGACCCTCGGGCTGCAGCTGACCATTGTCACCTCTCTCAGGGTAGCTCGGCACCCCAAAACCTGGTGAGACACTTCCCTGGGGTAAAGCTTCCTGCTGTGCTCACCCCAGTTTGCCTCCCTGCCTGCACCTGCTCCCCCTGGCTCACTGCTGGGTGCCACAGGGCACATCCCAGGGCACATCCCAGGGCACACCCCAGGGCACATCCCAGAGCTCATCCCTGCCCCATGCTCAGCCCTGATCACACTCCCAACCCTGCAGGTCCCTCTGTCCTGAAGTCAAAGGCACTCGTGCAGAAAGACTCTGCTGCTGCTCAACTTTGCTGGGCACGAGGGACTAATCCCATTTTCCAGCTTAAGGAAGCATCCTGCCACGTGCTGGCTTGGAAATAGTGCCCAGCTCCCTTCCCTGCTCCAACCCACGGCCATTCCAACTGCCAGCAGGGCTGGTTTACTCTCTGTTAGCTCTAAGCCCCAGATTTTGGTCCTCCTGTCCTCCTGTTTCTCCTGCTCAGTCCCATGGAGGATCTAGCACCTCACTCCTCGCTCTCTCTTTCCCATCTGCTGCACAGCCACCTCTGCTCCTTCGTCCTCCTCATCCTCATTTCTGCCTCTGCCTCAGAAAGCCCTTATCGAGCTTGTCTTAACTCTGGGGCAGAGATAACTCACCATCTCCCACCCCAATCTCTCCCACAGTCTATTTTCTTCCTGCCCAGAGTTGATTTCCCTCACCTAATTGCCCAGAAAGCTCTTTTCCCTTCCTCTAATCAGTCTGGAGCAGACTTTCTCTAGATAATTGTGCCGAGACCTGATCACCCTTCTCATCTCCATCTCTCCAACACTCCCATTTCTTCTCTAAACTCATCTGCTGGAGCTGCATTCCTTGGTCTAATTATTTCAAGGCTTCGTTGAGTTACTTAATTGCTTATTCGTCTGGCACCCGTATCTGGAAACTCCCAGAGCATCTGAGACAGGGCACAGGGCTGAGTTATCCTGCTACAGCTGCCTTCCCAGTGGGTAAAATTGCTCCAGGTGTGTGACAGTGTGAGCCCAGAGCAAAACCTGCTTGAAAAAACCCTGAATTCTCTGAAATTCACTTGCTCAGGCTGCCCAGAGAAGCTGTGGCTGCCCCATCCCCGGGAGTGCTCAAGGCCAGGTTGGTTGGGCCTTGGAGCAACCTGGGACAGTGGAAGGTGTCCCTACCCATGGCAGGGGCACTGGGAGGGGATGAACTCTAAGGTCCCCTCCAAGGTGAGCCATTCCATAATTCTGGGATTCTGGGAAATGCAGAACTTTGCTTCTCTTGGTGGGAGGAAGAGCTAAGGAGCTGTGTGAGGCTCACACCGGCCATGGCCCACAACGAGCTCACCTTTAGGCCAGGTGTGAATTCACTCGTGCTGAGGCCAAACTGAAACACCCACCAACCTCATCCCAGTGCCCCAGCTGCCCTTGGACCATTTTCTCTTTCCCCCTTCCCTGCAGCTCCACCAGCACCACACTCAAAGCTTTGGGGTTGTTTTGACTGGCCCCACTCCCCTATCCCCATTATCACCCAGCCGCCTCCTTTTTCCCAGGCTAATTGATCGCTGTTTTGTTTTCTTATCAAATCGCCCGCAGCCCCTGATGCTCCTTTAATCAATGCTCGGCCCTATCAGTGCCAGGGGCTGCTGGGAGACCTCCTCTTGCAGCCACCTCTGTGTCTAATCGCTCGGGGACTTTACCTAATTGGTGTAAAACCTGATTTCTTCTCTAATCGCTCCGAGGCCCCGATTCACTTATCTAATCGCTCCAAAGCCCAGGCCTTGCACACCTCTCTCCGGAGCGCCAGCATATCCTTCTCCTTTCATAGCTTTTTTTTTTTTTTTTTTCCCTCCCCCGCAGGTGGCCCGGCTCTCTTTGACTCCCTAATCCCTCGGCTGCTTGATCTCCTGAACAAATCCGGCCAAGATTCGGCACCCTGGGCTGGCTGCTCCCCTAACCCAGTGCCGCCAGGAGCGACCCCCGAGCCCTTTTCCCCATCTCCCACCCGCTCCAGAGCCACCACGGAGGGGCTTTGGGTGATGGGAAGGGTGACGCGTGTCCCCAGCACCTCAGGGTGTGGTGGCCACCCTGGTGACAAAGGCACAACCCCCCCAGCCCCAAGGAATCTCCCCTCTCCGCCGGGACGGGGTGCACCGGCTCAACCAGTTCCCGTCCTGCTGCACCCACTGGGCTGGGCACAGGGAGGGGACAGCCATGGGACAAGGGGAATGTCAGCCCCGAGCGCGGCTCCTGGCAGGGAGGGGGGTCGGGATGGGATCCCGCGGTGTCCAGCGGCCCCGCACAGCGCTCCGAGCCCTCCCGCTCCTCCCGGTGAGTCACGTCCGCTGATTCAGAAGTTAACGGGGGGAAAAACATTCACAAGCGCCAGCCTGGAAGGATCCCAAGGCTGAGGACAGGGTGGCAGGAGCAGAGGGGAGATTTATCTGCTGTTCCCTGTGGTTTCGTGGAAATCCAGTCCCCATCCTCGGGTGGCTCAGAGATGCAGCTCAGCAAGGCCCGGAATAGCTGCCCAAAAAGCTGCTCCAGCAGGTCCTGATGCTCTCCCTGCAGAGAACGGGGAGACCCCAGACCCTCCCTGACCTCGCCTCCATTTGCTCTGCTGCTCTCCGGCCAGCGGTTTCAGCCCCAGAGCTCATTCTTTCCTCTGGAGCATCCGGCCTGAGCAAAAGCTTCCCCTTCCCGTGGCTGGCGGGGCCGCGGCCTCAGCCCACGCCGGCTCAGCAGCACAAGGTCGCTCCTGCCTTGGCAGCAGCTGCGCGGGGGTGACTCACGCCGGCTCCAGCTTCTGCTCAGCCCCGCGTGGAGAGGTTTTTGGGGCGGAAAGCACTGCCCTCCCCTGGCTGCCTCCCCCCCATCCTGGGATGTGGATTCAAGTCCCAGCTCCGACCTCTTATTCCTTCGGCTTTCCTTTGCTCCCAAGGCCTGGCTGAAGCTGCAACCGGTGCTGAAAGCAAAGAAATGGGGCTTGGGTCTCACCTGGGAGCTACAGCAGGGATGACAGAGAGATTCTTGCTCTCTCCTTTTCAAAGAGGGAACAGCGCAGCAAATCTCTGCACTTTGGGGTTTTCCAGACCCCCATCAGGGTTGAAGTTGTGTTTGCCCCCACCCCAGACAGCTGCAGGTGCCACCAAAGCCCCCCACTGCTGCAAGGCTGGGAGGATGCAGTGGGAGGCAGCACCCAGCCCCTTGCTGGGTCCCTGCCCTCAGTGCAGGGCCAGGAGCACGTTCCCAGAGCCCAGCAGTGGGAATCTGCTGTGTTTGTTTGCAATCCAACAATGACCCCGGGACTGCGAAGGAGAATGAGTCAGCTTCCAGTTCAGGGCAGGATTCCTCATCAGGCATCTAAGTTAAAAAAAAATCACCATTTGGAGATGCAGAAATTAAATAATTTCATGAAACTGGCACTTCTGACTGGTTGAAACCTTTCCACACGGGCACTTTTCCTGCCAGGCAGGATGGGAAGCATCAGAACCCTCAAACCACTGAGGTCTTGCAGAAATCTCTCCCCAGACCCCGGGCGGGTGCCCACAGCCCCGAGGAGCTCAGCCCTCCCGCTGCAGCCCCCAAAGGGTTAACAGACATCTCTGGAGCTGCACAGAACGTTCCTGGCTCCCAGGGGCACAGCCTTCACCCACCCCCTGACTGCTGTGCCCTGGGGATGCCGCGGGGCACTGCAGGCTCCTGCTGTGACGGATGTCAGCTCGCACAGCTCCCGGGGCTGCAGGAGCAGAGAGGGGCTGGGGGAGCCTCACCATCCTCCCCGAGCTGCCCTTGGCCCTGTCCCCTCCTCTGCCCCGGTGTCCCCAGCCCCACGCTGCCCCTTGGGACCCTGGCTCCATCCCACACAGGGAGCAACCCCTTCTGCACAGACCTACAGGAGACAGAAAGCAGCGTGACCCTGCCCACATTTAGCCACGGCTCCATTCCCAGGGGAATGCCTCCTGTCCTGGACAGACACAGATGCCCCCAGAGCCCCACAGCACTGCCTGACACTCTCACAGCCCCTTCTACACAAACCTACAAGAGACAGAAAGCAGCGTGACCATGCCCACACTCCCAGAAGAATGCCTCCTGTCCTGGACAGACACAGATGCCCCCAGAGCCCCCACAGCACTGCCTGACACCCTCACAGCCCCTCTGGTGAGCGTGGTAGCAGCTGCCCCTCCACAACTGCTGCTTCACTCTCTTTCCTCTAGGCGAGAAGAAAGAGGATGAGCCCAGATACTTGCAGGGCTGGCTGCTGTCCCCACGGACCCTTCAGCCAGTCTCCCTTTGCTCATCTCCAAGCCAGGTCCCTCTCGGAGGGCCCTTGGGATGCGTAGGCTCAGCAGGGAGGGCAGCAGCTGAGCTGGGCCACAAACGTGACCCCATCAATGCCCTGCCCGGAGCCTCCCATCCCCGCCGGGCCGGCAGAGCAGCGCAAGCCCCGGCTCCTCCCCACCCCGCGCCGGTACCCACCGCGCTACGGCCTGGCGCATCTCCCCAGGGTTGCCAAAGCAACGGCAGAAACACAACAAACAGCAACAACGCGCAGCAGACAGTCGGCAAACATTCCCCTCTTATTTTCTCCCCGCTTTGGTTTGTGCTTTTTTTTCCCCCCCTCTCCCGCAAGGAAGCTGCTGCCATCGGAAGGGAGCAGCGATATTCAGGTGCAGCCGGCACCATCCCAGCAGGAGCTGCGGTGCAGAGCCCCCGGCATCGCTGCTGCTGCTGCTGGGGAGGAGCCTGGCACAGCTGAGCTGAGCCCTGGCTCGGTTTGAGCTGCTCACCTGCCTCCTCGGTGCTGCCAGCGAGGGCCTGGTGCTGAGTGCCCAGGGCTGTGCTGAAGCCAGCTTGGCCAAGCAGGTGAATCCTCCTGGGCAGCGTGGAGCTCCCACAGGCTGTTGGGATGTGCCTGGAGGTGCAGCCCAGCCTCTGTCCAATGTGTTTTTGGGGGTGTCCAGGACTCAGGACCCTTTGGCACAGGGCAGGAAGCACCTGGGCATCCTCAGGACTGGAGCAGGAGCAGGAGCAGGAGCAGGAGCAGGAGCAGGAGCAGGAGCAGACAGGGGATGTGGGCACGTCCAGGTCTGCCTGTGGAGAGGAGCTGGGTGCAGGGACACCCTGGGCTTTGCCAGGGCAGCAGCACAGCCCCAGCCCGGGCACTGAGGGGGATTAGTGGGGCGCGGGCTTTCGAAATGGGATTAACAGCACTGGGGCACGTGACAGCGGGGCCAGGGCTCTGCAGGTGCACTGCCTGAGAGCTGGCCTGCCCAGAGCCAGCACCCAGAACCCAGCACCCAGAACCAGCACCCAGAACCAGCACCCAGAGCCCAGCACCCAACCACGGCACCCGCACCCAACACCCAGAACCAGCACCCAGAGCCCAGCACCCAACCACGGCACCCGCACCCAACACCCAGAACCAGCACCTAGAACCCAGCACCCAGCACCCAACAACAGCACCCAGAGCCCAGCACCCACCCACAGCACCCAGCACCCAGAACCCAGCACCCAACACCCAGAACCAGCACCTAACACCAAGAACCCAGCACCAGCACCCAGAACCCAGAACCCAACAATAACACCAGCACCCAACAGCCAGAACCCAGCACCCAGAACCCATCACCCAACCACAACACCCAGCACCCAACACCCACCCACAGCACCCAGCACCCAGAACCCAGCACCCAGCACCCAGCACCCAACACCCAGAACCCAGCACCCAGAACCCAGCACCCAGAACCCAGCACCCAACACCCAACACCCAGCACCCAGCACCCAGAACCCAGCACCCAGAACCCAGCACCCAGCACCCAGCACCCAGAACCCAGCACCCAACCACAGCACCAGCCCCCAGCACCAGCTCCCAACAGTTTCTCCACCAGGCCAGGCAGCCCTGAGCTGTGGGATCACCAGGACTTGCAGCAGCACCTTTCTGAGCCCAGTTTAACCATTTTTCATCCCTGTGAGCAAGGCTGGAGTGGAACAGAGACAATGAGCTCCCAGCTGTGAACCTCCCAGTGCTCCTTCACTCTATCTCAGCTCTCCCTCACAAAGCCTGGGAGATCCCTTTTCCGCCCTGGACCAGGGCAGCAGCCCTAACGCGGGACACTTTTCTCCAAGGATTACACTTTCCTGCACGTGCTGAGTGCCACAGGCTGCAGGACTCACACCAAACCAGCCTGGTGAGATGTGAAAGCTGAGTGCCTCTCCTGTACCCTGGTGCCATTTTTCTCTCCCTCTCACACATCCACACACATGCACATACTTACACACATAGTTTTCTTAATCCTCCCTCATTCTTTTTATTTTTTTCTTTATTTTTTTTTCCCCAAAAAGTCCACCCATCTGGGAGCTCATTTCTGCTCCTGGAGGCAATTATGGCAGCCAGTGGGGAGGGAGCAGGAGCAAGGCTTGTGTGGCTGAGGGGCTGCACAGCACCTGGGGATGTGGCACCTCCAGCAGCAGCCCCTGGCACAGCCAGCAGCCCTGGGAATGCTGCAGCACAGCTGAGGGTGTAGGTGCAGAGAGGGGATTAGTGCAAGCACAATGATTCCCTGTGCCGTGCAGGGAATGCTGGCGGGGCAGGAATTGTGCCTGGGTGCTGGACAAGAGGTGGTGGGGCTGGTCAAGGTGAAATAACAACCTCCCTGTACCTAGAGAGTGACAGGACAAGGGGGAATGGCTTCCCACTGCTGGAGGGCAGGGTTAGGTGGGATATTGGGAGGAAAATCTTCCCTGTGAGGGTGGTGAGGGCCTGGCACAGGCTGCCCAGAGAAGCTGTGGCATCCTTGGAAGTGTCCAAGGCCGGGTTGGACAGGGCTTAGAGCAACCTGGGATAGTGGAAGGTGTCCCTGCCCACGGCAGGAGGGTGGGGTTGGATGATCTTTAAGGTCTCTTCCAACCAAACCATTGTAGGATCCTCTGGTGCGAAATACGAGACCTGGGGGGAGCCCAAATTCCTCCTTTCCTCCTCCTTCCCAAATAACACCTCTTAAGATGGTCTTGGGGACAGGCTGGGGACAGATTGGGGTAGGACCTGATTTTCCTCGGTCGTTCTCTCTGTCCCAGCCCGGGCAGCACCACCCGGATGAGCCCGGTGCTGAGCAGAGGCTGCGCTGCGAGCTCCTGCCACCTCCAAGCTTTGCCTTATCCACCTCGGGAAGCGCTGGGATGGCTGTGGTGGGCCCACCCGTGCAGCCGGGGCCGCTCTGAGCCTTTGCAGCCGGCAGAGGAGCGCACGGCGGGGCTGCGCTGCGCTCGCCCGGCGCTCCCGGCTCCATCCCAGCGCTTATCCCCGGCTCGCGGTGACATCTAGTGGAGCTGCCTCGGGAGGAGCTCAGCGCCAGCCCCTCCTGCTGCACTCCCGGGGCTCCGTTTTTCCCCTCCGACCGCCTCTCCAGAACATGTGGGCAGAAGGCAAAGAGGTGGCACCCTGTTCCTGAGTCATGGTTTGGCCACGGCACGGCCTCCCGGGAGCCAAAAAATAAATAAAATAATAATAATAATCACCTTTTCCACAGCAACACCGAGTCCCCCTCCAGCCCATGCTGCAACTGTGCTTAGTGAATAATTGGGATTATTATTATTATTATTATTTATATATAATTAATATTGTATAATATTATATATTTTAATTATATAATATATTATATAATGCATAATTATTAACATAATTTTATATAAATAATTATATATTAATTATAATAAATAATTCTATATTAATTATATGTTAATGATATATTGATATATTAACATCTTAATTATAATGGTATATTAATATATTAATACTATATAATTAATAATTAATTAATATATTAATATTATTATTAATATAATAATAATAATAATAATAATAATAATAATATTGGGTGGAGTTCTTTAACTCAGGCTTCCCCTCCATCCCCCAAAGCACCCCAAAAAAAGTGGTTCCAGCATGCCAAATGCTGCTGGTGCAAAGCCAGTGGCTGCTTGGCTGCTGGGGGAGGTGGCTGGCAGCAACAAACCACGCTGAGCCACAGCCAGAGACAGGCTGGATCCTCCTCTAAAGGCAAGGAAGGGGAAAAAAAAATAAACAAATATGGTAAGCAGAAGATAAAAAGCCCAATGTGGGAATGGGCAATGGGCAGCAGCAACTGCCCAGGATCCTGTCCCTGCAGATGGTGCAGCATCCAACAGGTTAAAGGCAGCCTGGTCCTATTTTAAACACAGGAAAGTGCTGCAGCTTGATCCCACTTCGTTCCTGTAGAGATATAATCACAGTCTTTAGGAGATGTAATCATAGGATTTATTTAAGAATTAAGTGTGTCTGAAAGTGGCCTAAACTCCCCATGCCAGGGCTGAGTTGGTGCCTCAGCACCTGACTGGGCACTGCTGGGAGGGAGCTGGCCCCTGGTGTCCCTGGCACCTTGTTTTGGGAACAGGGGGCTGTAGGAATGGCACCAGCCTGGTAAGCAAGGGGAGAGGCAGGTGAGGAGCACGGGGAAATGATCATCCAGAGAAATCCTGCGTTTTCTGATACATCTTTATTTAGAGTCAACAAGCAGAGGCAGCACAGCAGGAATCCAGCATGGCTGGGGATAGAATAAGCACAGTTCGAGGCATTTATACAGGAGGAGGGAAAGAAAAAACACATAAAACCTCAGAAACAAACATCACTTTCCAAAGACAGGACAGAGCCTGAGACGCCAATAGATCAGGTGTGGCTGAGCTGCCCCAGGTCCCACAGCAGTTACTGAGCAGCAAGGGAAATTCCTACTCCAATCCCCCCAAATATTTCCTTTGCAGAGCAGGTTGGGGACCTGCTGCTCCCGTGCCTGAAGGAGATGGGGTGGGAGGAGGTTGGGACTACCAGCAGCTCCCTTCCCAGACCATGGAAGGGGCTGGAGAAGGAGGTCCCATGGAGAAAAAGTGCTTTAAATGCAGCCATGGCCAGACGCAGTCATGGTCCCACACTTGGAACCCAATTAAGCACCAGAGCAAATCAAGAGGGGACAGAGACACCACCCTCCCTACTGAGGTGGTGCTGTGGGTTGTTCCACAGGCACCAATGGGGTCCCTGCTCCAGCCCCTCAAAGCATCCATGGGACAGCACTGACACTGAGCCTCTCCCTTGTGCTGGCTGAAGAGCAGTGAAATTCACCTTTAAAATCAAAATTCTTCTATTGCACCTCAGTGTGCTAGAGCAGAGCTCACAGGTGTCTTCACAAGCAGGTATTGCCTCTCTGTTCTGGCCTCTCCCTACCCCTCCATATAAAGACTGATTCTGACATTTCCCTAGCCTCAGTGTGAAGAATATATATATATACATATAGATATATAGATAGATATATATATAGAGATATATTAGAATACCTTTATTACATCACTAAAACCTGTGTAGTGTCCAGAAGGAGTGTCCCTTGGGCAGCTGGCTGTTGGCAACACAGGCATTAAACAGCCAAAATACCCAGGTAAAATAGACTTTAAAAGCAACACGTGCTGCAAAAGCTTTGGCAGCTGCATCCTCCTGCAAGGAGATGGGGCACTGCTTCAGTACCAAGCTGGAGGTGCCCAGGGCTGGGGCTGAGCCCTGTGTTCCCCAGATGCTCAAGCACACTGCACCCATGGCCAGCAGCAGCTTCCCTGCCCTGGGCCCACCAGCTCTGAGGTCTTTTTGGCAGGTTGCCCCCCTTGCCTGTGGCCCCACCCCTGACCCTGTTACTTCTTGAAGAACTTCTTGTTGAGGAGGAAAATGAGCAGGTTGACGTTGACCTTGGCCTTGTTGAACATCTTCATGACTGCTACACCCTCGTACTGCAGCTGCAGCAGGTCCTGTGGGAGAGGGGACATCACTGCCACCAGTGTCACCACACTGCCACTGTGCCCAGCCAGGGGAGCCCTCCTCAGTGCCCAGCCCAGGCCCCCACATGGACTCCAAGTCCCACAAGAGCTGCAGGTGTGGGGACACCACCCAGCCCCCACATAACCCCAGCTGCCCTCATCCCTCTGACCCCCAGCAGGTGCAGGACAGGCTCCCCACCTGGTAGTGCAGCTGGAAGTGCTCCATGTCGACCCCCATGAATTTGGCTTTCACCTGGAACCTGCCCGACTCCTCACAGGGGGTGATGTCGAAAATCACGTTCTTGAGCCTGAGAAGAGAGAGCCACTCACTGCCCAAAGGGGCTTCACAGCTTTAACACAACCAAGGGCCAGGTCACCCACCCAGCGCAGCCCTCAGCACAGCAGCCAGGCCCACAGCCCAACCCCAAACCCCACTGCAAATCCCAACTTTCCTGCATTCTCCTACACAAAACAACTTGTCCCCCCACGGCAGGACAACATATGCATCCTCCTCCTCGGTTATTTTCCTCTACCTGCCCAAGTTTTCCTAGAATCTGGAATATCCTGAGTCAGAAGGGACCCACGAGGATCACTGAGTGCCTCAAGCCCAGCTCCTGGCCCTGCACTGAAAACCCCAAGCACGAGCCCCTGCCCTGGAGCAGGGTTACTCACTGGCTGGGGGGCAGGTCCTGGATCTCCAGCAGCACCCCCTTCTCCCACAGCTGGGCTGCCGTGTAGTGCAGCGAGGGCAGCTTCTTGCTCTTCCCACTGCCCCTGGAAGAGAAGGAACCACACGCTAAGAGCACATCTCCAGCCATCCCTTGGGTTCCCAACATCTCCAGAACTCATAACAACCAGAGAGCAATGAAAACAAGTCATTCCTTTCTAAAAAAATGCCTGATTTTTGGTAAGGAACCTCACTTGTTGCTGGCTGCCAGGTTGTCCAGGCAGGTCTTGATGTACTGGTTGTAATAATCAATTTGCTCTTCGTAAAAGAGAGTCTTGGCATCGAGGCCCTCCAGGGTCTGCCTCAGCTTCAGGAGCTCCCTGCGGCGCTGCTGCCGGTGGCGCCGCTGGTTCCGGATGTCCTGGAGGGAACAGAGCAGGGCCAGAAAGCCAATGTAGGTCATTATGAGCTTGAGCAGGACCTCCAGGAGGTTTAGGGGTGATCCTCTGCCTCAGTTCCTGCACCCCTGAGTGTCCTGCCAGGCTGGCACTGAACCCTCAGAGGGGAAACTGAGGCGAGGACAAAGGCAAAAGGAGCTCTTAGTCCCAGGAACAGTCCCACAGTTTAATGCAGAACCTCCACCTTGGGGTCCTGAGGAGAGTAAGAGGCCGAGCACGTGGCTTGGAGTGGTTTTGTGCTATTTGGGAAAGGGGAGGGGGGAGGTGAGGGGCCAATGGGGGCTGACCCGGGGGGAGGTGAGAAATAACCTAGATTTTGCCGGTTTGTCTTTTTGCAAACCTCCTATCTTCTCCATCCCCTCTTGGGCGCAAAGAGTGTTGTGTCGCTCCTGGCTGGCCCTCCCTCCCTCTCCCTTTGCATCCTTTGCCACTGACTCATCCCTCCCTTGCACTGCCCAGCTGCTGCTGGAACACCAGGACACCATCTCCCCACACCATGGTGACCCCCTGCCCGAGCTCCTGGAGGATCTCAGTGAGCTTCCTACAGCCCAGTCCCTGTGCTGGTGTCAGGTGAGGGGCGTGCAGGGATTCCTGGGCCAGGCAGCGCTGCACAACATTTTGTGTGGATCTCTACACACCCACATAACCCAAACCCCCCCAAAGTGCCAACATAACAAAAACCACTCAGCGCAACGCAACAACCCTCAGCTGGCTGTTGGCAACACAGGCATTAAACAGCCAAAATGCCCAGGTAAAATAGACTTTAAAAGCAACATGTGCTGCAAAAGCTTTGGCAGCTGCATCCTCCTGCAAGGAGATGGGGCACTGCTTCAGTACCAAGCTGGAGGTGCCCAGGGCTGGGGCTGAGCCCTGTGTTCCCCAATTCAATCCCCAAACAACCCCCAGCTCGGGCCTCACCTTGGCCAGCTCATCCACCAGCTCCTGGTAGTGGTTGGCAGAGCCCAGCAGCCCCAGGCTCTCCAGGCGCCGCAGGTTGCGGGTGACCTTGCGTTTCTTCTCCTCCAGGGAGAGCTGCCCGTCGGCGGCCAGGGAGCGGCGGTGCCACCTCGGCCCGGCGCAGGCCTGGGCGTCCCGCAGCGCCCGCCGCCGCACCAGCTGCTGGTGGGCGGCTTCCTGGGGGTGAGGAGGGGATACACAGAGGTGGAACAAGCAGGCTCTTTGGTGTGTGTAGCAGGATTTCTTAGGGAACGTGGGCATGAGGTGTTTTGGAATGAGATTTGAACTACCCCAAGCTGGGCCTCGGTTTCAGGCCTGCCTGGAAGTAGACAGACCTGTGGCGCAGCTAGAAATTCATCTTAAGGTGTGTTTAAGCATTAGATAGCATAGTTATAGTGTGGTTATGGTGCCTTCCTTAAGGGCAAAGTTATTTACATTCCTTTTTACACTGAATACCAATTAGAAAACACCTGTAACTGTAAACTATCTGAAACTGTATTTAACCCCCCTTCCTGGAGGAATAAACAGAGAACGCATGATCTAACCATATTGGTTGTACGTGTGTTGCTCTGTCCAGCTTCCAATTTTAATTAGGAGTTCCCTGGTTTCAGGTGTGGGTCTCTCCTGGCCCAATGATTTTTTTGGAAACCAGAGTCCAGTCACTGCTGGATCACAAGAGCAGCGGCCAAACCTCTGAGAGGAGCAGGGCAGCTTTTTGCTGAGAGCTTTTTTGCTGTCGGCCCACAAAGTTTTTCAGTTCACCCCCAGCAGCAGCCTTGCACATCCCACCTCGTGTTCTGAGGCTGGTGTCCACAGGATTTCCGTGAGGGTATCTCCTGGCTGGGACTGGATCAAATCCACCAGCATCTGCTTGGTGCTAGAGATCAGAGAGAGATGTCAGGCGTCTGCTCCAGACCATCACCCACCACACAATATCCAGTTGCCTCCCAAATGTTTCTTACCTACCTTGAGCATCCCAGCTCCCAGTACCCTTCCAACACCTCCTGATGCCCACAGAGTCCATGCTCACCTCAGCAGCAGGCTCCTCGTGTCACTCTCCTCACTGCTGGCCACTGGCACCAGCTTGTTGGTGAGGGTGAGGGAGATCTCTGTCCTGCTGAGCTGGGAGAGCACCTGCTCAGCACCACTGTCTCCCAGGCTGGCAACACTCTCCCCTGTGAAGGCAGAGACAGCCCTGCTAGCTGTGCTGGGCTTTAGAGGGCTGGCTTCCCAAAGCAACCCACCTCAAGCTTTGTGCCAGGAAAGAAGTGTGCCCACATGTGCCCACATCCACCCTCCTCCCATCAGGGTAGGTGCTGGGTCCTGGAGTTCAACCTACCGACCAGGGACTGGGCTGTAGGAAGCTCACTGAGATCCTCCAGGAGCTCGTGCAGGGGGTCACCGTGGTGTGGGGCGATGGAGTCCTGGTGTTCCAGCAGCAGCTGGACAGTGCAAGGGAGGGATGAGTCAGTGGCAGAGGATGCAAAGGGAGAGGGAGGGAGGGCAGCACAACACTCTTTGCACCCAAGAGGGGATGCAGAAGATAGGAGGTTTGCAAAAAAGACAAACCTGCAAAATCTAGGTTATTTCCTTGCTTAGAAGAGAAAAAAAAAAGGGTCAGGAAGAGGGAAGCTGTGCCAGGAGTGGGATACAGAGGAATGGGAGGAAATGCAGCAGAAAGCCCAGGAGGTGGGAGCAGAGGAAATAGAGTCCATGGGCTTTATATGCCCTGACCTTGTGTGTGTTGATGAGCTCCCCCACAGTGATGTAGATGACAGGTTTGGCCACCGCCACCATCTCCGAGTACTCATCCACGTCAAACCTCTCCTCAGGCTCCGGGACGCAGCAGGCAGCAGAGATGAACCTCCTGCAGGGAGCCACCCTTCTGGTCAGCCCAAACCCCTGCCACCACCTCCTAGCCACCCTCCCACCCCCACCACCACCCTGGGGCCCACCTGAACTTGTCGTGGGTGTCCTCCAGGTACCGGTTGATGCTGCAGAGGTGGGCGCTCTCCCCCTGGAAGGGCTTGTGGGCGGCGGTGTGCTGCAGCACCCTGGCGATGCAGCCCAGGCTGCGGCGCTGCTCGGGCTGCAGGGCTGCCCCGGGCGGCAGCTCCACGATGGCAAAGCCGTCCGGGGCCACCACCGCTGGGTTCATGAAGCGGTAGTAGAGCAGGTGGCCCACGATCTAGGGGATGAGACAGGCTGGGGGTTGGGGAGTGCTGGAGCCCAGGGCATTCCTTTGGATGTCCTGGACTGTCAGAAACCTGCACAGGGGGGTTGGAGACCTGCACAGGGGCGTTGGAGACCTGCACAGGGGCGTTGGAGACCTGCACAGTGGGGTTTAAAACCTGTACAGGGGGGTTTGAGACCCTGGCACAGAGCCCAGGAAGACACTGGGTTTGACTTTAGTCCATGGGAAAAGCTTCCAACACTGAGAGAGGAATGACAAGCCACAAAAGTGTGATAGAGAATAGTGCAGTTTGTCACATTTGGGTTTTTAGAATAGGGGTGAGTGGGGACGAGATGGAGGATTCTGGGCACTGCCCTGGGTTCTTCTTCTTCGTCTCCATCTTCTGCTGTGATGGTGGCACAAAGTACCTTTAGAGGGATTGGGTTAGTGTAGAAATGACCTGTTTAGTACAGATTGTAGATATTGGTGTGTAATTGTAAATAATGGATATGTAATAATTGGTATGAGAGATGATGAGCCTATGTCAGGGGCAGGAGTCGTCGCCTGACGCCCGAGCTGTGAAGACCTTGGCTGGGCACAGAGAAAAATGAAATGATAAGAAATAACAAACAAAGCAAGAAACCTTGAAAAAAGAACATCTGAAAACTCCTTGTTGTTCCTGCATCTGGCTTGGGGCTTTTCAGAGGGCAAAGGACACTTAACCACCCTAATCTCGGGTGACCAGCCAAACCCGAGAGGGGAGCAGATGGGTTGGGGCCCAAGGAGGTGAGAGCTCAGCAGGGAAGGATGTTTCATCCTTGCACTGCATGGTAGGACCCCCCCTGGAAGAGATGGCAGTGCAGGGAAAAGCCCACTCTTGGCATTTCCTTAGTGGCTCAAGGAAAATGTTGACTTGGAGGTGTTTTCAAGTCAAGAGGACCTGACCTTTTTGTGGAGGGGTATTGGCCCTTCATGTACAGACACAGCTGAACTCCACCAAACCATGCAGGTGCCCCAGCCCCACAGTACCTTATCAACCTCCTCTGCCGGGGCCTTGGGGAATTTCTCAGCCAGGGACATCCTCAGGATTTTGGCCATGTAGCGCATCCCATAGCTGAGGAGAGGTAGGGAGAGGACCATCAGCATGTGGGTCCACCCCGATGACCCAGTCCTACCACCCATCATCCAAGAAGCAGCAAGCCCCCAGCCTTGGGGTGATGGAGAAGCCCACAGGTAGGACTGGCAGCTACAGCACTCCTCAGCTCCCTCCCCCACCCTGCTGCCAGCCCAGGCACCTCTGGAGGAGGCCTTCATCCTCTGAGATGGCCACAAAGCTCAGATTCCTCCTGGCAGACATCCCAATGTCAGCAGTAAACTGCCCAGAAATGGAGCAGAGAAACAAGCCAGCCCACGGGGCACTGCTGATATTTGGGGTTCCCCTTGCTGACAGTGCAGTAACTCAGCCCTGCAGCAGCAAAGGGGCCAGGCAGCCCCCCCATAACCCAACCTCCTTCCTAAGGCCTTGCTGGAGACACCTTGGAGCCCACAGCCCTCCTGGGGCGTGCACAGAAACCACGGGGACACTTACGGGATCTTGTCGACAGAAGAGGTGATGGCAGAGACAAACTTGTCTGTCATGGCCAGGAGATTGCGGATGGAGATGTCCAGCCGCCTCTGGACCTCGGGGTGGCTGAGAGCCTGCTCAGGGCTGACCTCGTATGGGAGCTTGCTGAGAAGGGAAGACAAGATCCCCATCACCATCCCCATGTCCATCACCCTGTGGCTGAGCCAAGCCTTCCTCCCCAGGGTCTGACTGTCTTGGGTTGTGGAGCCAGGGGTGTGTATTCTATTTCATCTGTTAAAAGCAGCCGGGGAGATGTTTTTTCTTTATCTCTTGTAACTCAAGGGGGAAGGGATGCCTTCTGATAATGGCCCATTAACACCTCCCCGGACTATACCCTCCCCAGAGGGTGCATCTGCATTCCACCATCCTATTGTGAGATGCCCCACCCAGTGGGGGGAGCCAACCATTCCTGCCCAAAAAAACCTGAGACTCAGGAACAGGAGCTCTCTGGCTTCACCCCGATTTCTGGGAGGAAGACCGGACCCCATCTCACCATCACCAGACCTCATCTCACCATCACCAGACCCCATCTCACCATCACCAGACCCCATCTCACCACCCCTGGACCCTTTTCTACAGGATCACCTCTACTTCAACAGAACCACATCTGCCACTCCAGGAGGATTTACTTTTGGACTGCTTCCAACACCCTGACCAACAGGTGCCAGGTTGTAGCTCTGACTCTGTCAGGGTTTTCCAGGATTGCTTGTTTGTTTGCTGGTTTGGTTGGGTGATTTTGTGTTTCTACTACATTTGTATTATTAATATTCCTAGTAAAAAAACTCTGTTATTCCTATTCCCAAATCTTTGCCTGAAAGCCCTTAATTGCAAAATTATAATTTGGTGAGGGGTTTACATTCTCCATTCCAAGGGAAACTCCAGCTTTCCCTGGCAGATCCCTGTCCTTCCAAACCCAGACACTGACCTCCTGTGCCCGCTCTGCGACTCAGTCTGGTTGATCCAGGCCTTGTAGATGTCCACGGGGTCGGTGCGGATGCTGAGGGCCCTGTCCTGCAGCACCTCCTGCACCGGGCCAGCCAGGATGTGCCGCAGGGCGTTCTGCCCGCGCGCGCTGCGGTAGAAGCTGACCACCAGCCAGATCACCGTGGCATTGCCCGTCAGGATGTCGTGAACGTGGTCCACCTTGCACCTGGGGACAGAGATGGGGCAGATGGGACGAGGGGATGGGCCGGTGTCCATCCAGTGTGTTCTCCAAGCAGGAGGCAGCAGAGAGAAGAGGTAACAGCATCCAGGGTTGTAGCCCTGGTTGGTGCCTGAGATGTTTTGACTTTCTGAAACTCTTTCCCAGAGAGTTTTCTGTCAACAAGAGCCACGTTTTCCTCACTGTGACCTTTGTTTCCATCCCTTTTCCCTAGGAGGGACTTCTTGATGTCCCTCCGATTGACCAATGTGATTGAAGAAGTTTGTCTTTCTCCCACCCATTGGGTTGTTCTTTGTAGAACAGCATAAAAGGGAAGAGATTCCCAGAAATAAATGGAATCATTGTCAGCCTTCTGAGTCGGAGTCTGTGTCGCTGTGATCCCAGGCTGATGCAGTTCAGCCTTGCCCTGGGCCTGTCCCCACACCAGGGCACCCACCTGATCTCCTCCTGCAGCGCCACTTTGAAGAGCTGGAGCAGCAGGTAAGCCTCCCGTGGGTTGGAGGCGTAGTTGTACAGCGTGAAGATCACCGACTCCATGAACTTGGTGGACTTGTTCTGGGGCATCTGGAAGATCAGCCTGGCCAGGTACACCGGCTGTGTCTGCAGGGAGGAGGGACACCCAGCTCACCCAAGTGTCACGGAGTGGCCGGGGACCAGGTCCCTGCCCTGCCCCTCCAGCCGTGGGGGGCCCAGCAGAGCCCCCCAGCCCCACCTGCAGCAGGTAGAAGAGGTGCTGATAGGCCTCCAGCTTCTGCCGCTTCTCCCTGCTGAGTGACTTGAGCCCCTTCTGCTTGTCCAGGGACATCATCTCTGAGAGCTGCTCCCTGTTCTTCTTGGTCAGCTTCTTGCAGTGGGAGACCACCTCCTGCACCCACATGGGCAGGGAGAGAAGCAGCGGGGTCTGCCTAAGGCTCCGGCATTCTGACCAGAGCCAGAGGCACTCCAGTGTTCTCCAACCCCTCAAACAGTGAAGCAGAAACAACTCCAAGCTGCCATGCAGGACAGCAGGACAGCATGGGGCAACCAAGTCCTCCCCCAGCCTCTCCACCTGCAGCGTGATCCTGTTCTTGACCAGCAGCCCGATCTTGATGTCCATGAGGTCCAGGTCGCTCTCCAGCTGCCGGCTGGCACGGATCCTCTTCACCACCTCCTCCTGCAGCCTCAGCACCTCCGACTCCTCCCAGAAGTCGTGCTGGCTCTGCTCCAGCAGGTGAATGAAGCGCCGGACAATGCCCAAGGGGGGACTCTTGGTGTGGACTGTGGCAATGCACAGCAATGCCGTGAGTATTTGCAGGTGCATGGAGTGGCCACTCCCACCACAGACCCTCAACATTCACCCAGACACCCCAATTTCCTCCCCAAAAAGCATCTTCTTGCAGCACCAGGACATGGGACAGCACATGGCCACACTGTGCAACAGCTTCCAGGAAGGTTTTGGGGGCAGAGGGGCAGCCCCAGGGCTGATGACCAAGGACCACCAAGGCTCTGTCACTCCTGGCCTTGCTAAGGGGCCACCAGGGGCCTGCCCACAACTGCTTCCCCACTATGCAGGGCCAGCAAGGGAAGAGGCAGAGTCCCCTTCCCAATTAGCCATCACACTTCAGAGCAGCCACGAGCAGGCACTTACCCAGCATCCTGTAATCCCCACGGGCCTTGTTCGCTCGCACAAAGGCCTGGATTTTAATTACAGCTTTAATCTGCCAAGACAAACAAGGGAGAGGGAGATGTTTTTCCGTGGTGTCCCTACCACACACGGGGAGTGAAGGAGAGCTGGACAAGCACCTCGCTGCCTGGTCCCACTGCCAGGAATGTATTAAGGCCTGGGATGAGGGTCTCTACAACACAGGAGGGATTTTGGGGTTCTACCCTGCTCCGGTGGTCATTCCCCTCCACTCACTGTATATCAGAAGCTGCAGCAACTCCTGGGGTGCAACTTCACTTCCTGCAACTGACACCCCTCCTTCTCCCCAAAAAAATCCCCTTCCCCTCTTAATGGGCATCTTGAAGTCATTGTTGCTTTTTGATGGACCTGGAGAGGTTTTTCTCTCCTCACACTTTAAAAAACCTGAGAGTTTGGCTTCCAGACCCACCAGGTACTTATTACTTCCCATCTGTCCTCCTGCCAGGATGAATCAGTTCTTCCAACAGCACTGTGAGCACCCAGGGACGGGGATCCAACTGTGTGCTCTGGATCATCCCCCTACATCCCCATGGCCCCAGCAGTGCTTTGACTCCCATCCCATCACTTACATTCTGCCTGAAGTAGTGCAGCCTCTCCTGGTACCTCCTCTGTGCCTGCCACATCCTCACAGCCGCCTGGATCTGGGAGGGATGTTCAAACATTTGGATTCTGGAAGGACTTGCTTGACCAAAGGGGATGAGTGGAGGGGAAAAATCATGATGAGGACTTCTAGGGGAGGTTTAGATTGGATATTGAGGAAAATTTCTTCACAGAAGGGGTGGTCAGGCATTGGCACAGGCTGCCCAGTGAAGTGGTGGGTTCACCATCCTGGGAGGGGTTAAACACCCAAAGGGAGGTGGCACTTGGGGACATGGTCAGTGTTGGCCTTGGCAGTGCTGGGGGAACAGTTGGACTCCGTGATCTTTTCCAGTCTCAGTGAGCCCATGGTAACAATTCTACTCTATGATTTTCTTTCTCCCCTGGCCACTCACACACTGCCCTGGCCCAGCTGCCACAACCTCCCCTGGCTCCTCTGCTCTGGGGTAGATGTCACCACCCTCCCAAGCTGAACAAGCAGGGGACAATGCACAGTGTGGGAAGGCTGAAGAAAAAAATCTTCCCAACCTTGATGGCAGCCTCTGTGTTGGATTTCAGGTAGTGCAGCCTCTGCAGGTAAGCTCTGCGCTGCCTGTACCCCCTCCAACACGCCTGGGCACGAGAACACATCAGGGAGAGAACACATCAGGGGGAGAACACATCAGGGAAAGAGAAACACATCAGGGAGAGAAACCTGCATGAGGTCACTGTGACTCCACTGGTTTTTCAGGGAGCACATGAGGAAAAAGAATAACACAGCATGGGGAAAGAGCACCCAAAGCAGCTGCTGTGAGAGAAACAAGCCCCCCACTGCTCTGCAGCACCTCAGGGGCAGCGGCAGTAAAAGCACAGAGCAGCAGCGCTGGCACTCCCTGGAGCTGCCAGAAGGTGCTGCAAGCAGCTGGCCCTTGCTTTGTGCTGCTCAGAGGAGGGACAGGCTCTGGCTGCATCACCTGGATCCTGATGGCAGCTGGCCTCTGCTCCTGCAGCACCACGAACCGCTGGCGGGCGAGGAAGCCCCGGAGCCGCGCCTGCAGCCTCACCACCAAGGAGACGTTGGATGCCCACAGCTGCTCCCGTTGGTGTGCCACCGTCACTCGGGTGATGACAGACTGCAAGGACACCAGCTCAGCCCCAGCTCAGCCCCCCTTGCCCACACAGCCCCATCCTGCCCCTACCTGCATCTCCTCCCGGCTCAGGTGTGTGGTGTTGAAGCTGCCGTGGCGTGGGCGCTGCCAGCTGCCCTCCAAGGTCTGCAGGTTCAGGTAGAACTCGGCACCATCCAGCAGCCTGTGCTGGATCCAGGATGGCTTCACACTCCCTATGGGATGGATGGATGGATGGATTGATGGGAGCTGCTGGAGAGTGCTGCTCCCCCTGAGCACCCTGGCCAGGGCTGCACCCCAGGCTCCCAGGGTTTTGGGGGAGGTTTTGCAGCCCCCAGGGTTTTACCTGCTGGTCTCTTGGTGGCCATCAGAGCCGCCAGCTGCTCCTGGTAGGCGTCAGCACAGGCGCTCACCACCCCATGCAGGCCCACAGCAGGGTTGCACAGCACCCTGAGCGTCTGTGATGCCTTCCCTTCCTTGATGGCCTGGTTGATGGCAGCTATGCCCAGAGCCACTGCGGGGGCAGAGGGGCTCATGTCAGCCCCTCCTTGTCCCCCGACCTCCAGCAGTATGGGGAGAGCATGGGGAGAGCATGGGGAGAGCATGGGGAGAGCATGGGGAGAGCATGGGGAGAGCACTCACTGCTCCTGGCTGCCACTGTGTCCTGGTTGGCCTGGCAGACCCCTTCCTGGATCTCTCCCCACGACAGAACAGCTCCATTGTCCTCTGTGGCCTGCAAGATGGGGGAGATGGGGCCCAGTGAGCTGGGCAGCCCCCTCTGAGCACCTCCTGCTTTGCAGATGCTGCATTGCTAAGGCAATGGTTACTTGACAGTCTTGCGACCAAGGCAGGGCACCCTGCATCCAGGGGGAGCACCCTGCTGCCATGGGGGTATTCCCCAGAGGGTGACCCCCACCCCACCTGGACTTTCTGCCTCCGTGCCCTGCACAGGACGCTGTGGTAGCAGGGGGCAGCTGGAAGGGCGATGTCGGGCAGGGTGGGCGCCAGCAGCAGCAACGCCGCCAGCGTCTTCTCGGGGTCTGCCTGCAGCAGAGCCTCGTTCACCAGCCAGACTGCGTGGGCTCCTGTGTGGGAGGGAAGGGACACGCCCTGAAACCCCTCCAGTGCTCCAGGCACCCATGGGAGTCACAGCCCGGGGTGGTGAGAGATCCTCTGGCGGGGCTGGAATGCCAGTGCAGCCTCTCTCCCAGGATATCTGCAGACCCCCCTGCACGCCCAATCCTTCTGTGGGCAGGACTCACGGTCGTTCTCATCCTGCACTGAGGAATTGGTGCTGTTGATGCTGTCCTGAATGTCGTTCCAGCTCAGGAACTCAGCTCCTGCTTTCCTGGACTGGCCTTTCAGCTGCAACAAGTCATCAAAGTACCTGCAGGAGAGACACAGGGCAAGGACTTGGAGCATTCCAAGGAGGACTCAGCGCATTCTAAGGAGGGCTTGGTGCATTCCAAGGAGGACTCAGTGCATTCTAAGGAGGGCTCAGTGCATTCTAAGGAGGGCTCAGTGCATTCTAAGGAGGGCTCAGTGCATTCTAAGGAGGGCTCAGTGCATTCCAGGCAGGAGGGCACCTGCCAGAGCCAGCTGCCCAGCTCTTCAGAGGGGACAGGCAAGGCACAGGACAGGGAGGCTGCTGGAACAAGCCCACAAAAAGCCCAGCCACCCTGACCAGCCCTTTCCACAAGATTTCTCCACATCAACCACCAACACAGAGCCCAGCTCACCGCTGTGCATTTGCATCTTCAACTCCTGAGAGGCCCAGGGCAGGGCTGACCAGGCTGCTCCAGAGTCTGTTGGGGTTCCTGGCATCCAGGGCTTGGTTAACCAGCGCCACAGCTGAGAGCATCTCCACAGCCACAAACAACTCCTCCTGTGCCAACTCACCCTGCACAGGGCAGGCAGAGACACTGAACCCCCATAACCTCCTCCTCCTCCAGCCCCAGCTTCCCCAGGGAAGCAGCAGCAGAGGAAACACCCCAGTCCTACCAGAAGGACCAACCCACCCACCATCGAGGGCACCCATGGCCCATCCCTGGGGGGTCTCTCACCCGTGGGTGCTGGCACTGCAGCAGGGCCAGCTGCTGCTGGTACAGGGGGGCAGCAGGGGCATGCACAGCAGGCAGTTGGGCTGCAGGGTCCATCAGAGCTTCCAAGGTTTCTGCTGGCATCCCTCGGCGGACAGCAGCGTTGATCCGGCCCACGGCCTGCAGCACTGAGGGACAGACAGACAGACAGGGGGGCTGGCACAGGGGGGCTGCAGGAGGTGTCTCAGAGCCAGGCTGCCAGCAGCCCCTGGGATGCACTGGGGCAGCAGAACCTGCAACGAGTGTCCACCCAGGCACTCACTGGCTCGCTCCTTCTCGTCCCTCCGGTTGGCTGTGAGGATCCCTGCCTGCACCTCCTCCTGCTCCAGCAGCTCCAGGTAGCCCAGTTCCTGCAGCAGGCAGGGAGAGGGGTGTCAGGTCTCACAGCTCACCATGCTTGTGCTGGGGGGCAGCCCATGGTCCCCGAGAAGAGGGAGGTCCCATGGGCTGGGGAGTTGGCAGCTTTCTGCCACGGGTCTGAGCGTGGCTGCTCTGTCACCTCCCTGTTCTCGGGGCCCCCCAGCACAAGCACTCTGCACCACAGGCTCCTGCCAGCCCTACCAGTGCCTTCTCCTCCCGGTCTGTGCTGAGCTGCTCCAGGTAGAGCTGCAGGTTGTCCCGCTGGAGGCAGCGCAGGGCCAGGGTGGGGTCCTGCAGGGCACGGTGCAGCGCCAGCACATCCTGTCTCTCCAGGGCACTGTCCACCTCTTCCAGAGCCCCACGCACTACGAGAGGCCAGTTCAGCCCAGAGGTGAGCAGAAAAATCACCCCACAGCTCCAGGGAGCCAAGGCAGGTACGGCTAAAGCCTGCCTACCCATCATTTTAATTTCTCCTTGGAGGTGCACACTCAGCCCTTCTGGGTGTGAGGCTGGCCTGAGCAGACTTCCTTCTGCTACACCCACCACTCTACCCACACCCTGGGCTACCACGGTCCCACCATGAGCCCTGGAGATCCCCCAGAAGGAAGGCCCAGCTTTGCTCACCATTCACTTTGTTGATGTTCCCTTGGATTTCAGCCTGGGTCAGACACCAGTCATAGACGTCCTCTCCTTCAGGGATCACCTGTGGCTGCTGGACAGGGATTCCCCAGCCTGAGCTTCCTGCCCAAGCACACCTCACCGTGCACACTGGGGTCCCCTGCAGATACCTGGGCTCGTTTCCCTGGGTGAACCAGCCCCCAGAGAGGAATCATCTCCCCCATCTTCTGCTCAGCACAAGGGCTCCCAGGCCGTGTTTCAGCCAGCAAGCACTGTATGCTCTCTGGCAAAGGGACTCCCACCTGCCCATCAGCAAAGGGGCTGCTCCTCTCCCAGCCACCCCAGAGCACCCTCTGCCCTCCTCACCCTGTTCCTGGCATTGCTGCCCTTCTCCAGCTTGGCCTGGTGCAGCACCTCCTGGTAGGCGTCTGCCAGCTCCTCACGCAGCCCCAGCAGCCTGGCCTGGGGGTTGTGGAGGGTCTCCATGGTCTGGGCCACCACCCCCCGCTCCACCGCTTCGTTGATGGCCAGCACGGCAGCGTGGACTGGAGGTGGGGCAGGGAGGAGGTGAGTGAGGTGGGACACGGTGGGGCAGGGTGGACCATCTGCCTCGTCCCTGCACGCAGTGGGACAGGGCATTCCCATGGTGGGAACGTGCCCTGTCCAAAAGGCAAGCTGCAGCCTCCAGCAAGGCCAGGGAATGCAGAGCCCCAGCAGCTGCTGGCTGGAAAAGGGCTGTGCCAGCACCTGCAGCCTTGTGCCAGGCTGAAAGAGAACAACCAGCTGCCTCCCACTGCATCCCAGACCACCATCCCCTCCCAGAGCAGCCCCTCCCGGTTTGCTGGCCCCAGATTTGGCATTCAGGGCCTGAGCCATGACCCTGCTAGGGGCTGACACCCAGCCCTGCTCCCCACCAGGCACCCATCACCTGCTGCTTCATCCACTGAGAGCTCGTTGGCCAAAATGCCACCGATCTTGCTGAAGGCAGGCAGCTGCAGCCCATACTTCTCCAGCTCCTGCTTCATGTTGTTGATCTCTTCCTCTGGAGCAGAGCAGAGGCAGCACTGGTCAGCACCAGCCCTGTTAGCCCAGTACTGGAGCAGGGGCAGCCAGCAGAGCCCCCACTCCCCTGCCAGAGCAAGAGGGGTGCAGAAAACCCCCACGCTGGGGCGAGCATCCCTGAGGCAGCTTTGGCAAAACACATCCAAGAGTTTTCCCTCCTGCCACGGGACCCCAGGGCGTTGGTGGCAAACCCCTCTCAGCAACTCCCAGCCCAGGTCTCCCTGCACGGTGCCATACCTGTGAAGTTCACTTTCCCATACAAGTCCTGGATAGGAGGAGCCAGTCCTAGCTTGAAGAGGTAGAAGCTGAAACACAAACCCACAACACGCCGTGACATCACCCGCTTCTCCCTCCTGACGCTGCTGTGCCACCTGAGGCTGACAGGTGACACCACCGAAGGGCTGATGGAGCATCAGCACATGCCATGCCAGGCCAGGGCACTCACCTGAGGGCATGGATGCAGTAGACCACCCGGGGCATGTTCTTCTTGTCATAGATGTCAGTGGTCTCTGGGTGGAAGATCTGCCAGCAAGACAAGAGACACCTCAGGTGGCAATGGCATCGAGACAGCCCCCAGGGTGGCTGGTGCCAAAGAGTGGTGTAGCCACGGTTTGTGCCTGCCATATTTTGATTTCGGAAAATTCTTTCCCAGGGACACTTGTGGTAAACAAGGGCATGTTATTATAAACTATCATATTTTCCCAGAGGAGGGAATTTGCTTGATGGCCCCTTGATGTGACCAATGGGTCCAAGGATCCCACCTCTTAGGTGGGCTCATTGTAAAAAGGTATAAAAGACAGGTGCTTTGATAACAAAGCGAGATTTTGAATCTTCAGCCTTCTGAGAGTCTGTGTCCTGATTTCGTGCTCTACAGTGACAGAGTGAGGGGCAAAGACAAAGCCCCCCTGCCATCCCAGGACCTCCCCAGTACTGGCACAAGGCAAAGGCCAGTGTGTCCCTGGGTTAGGGGGAGCAGAGGGGAGATGTTACCGAGGGAAGCCCCACGTGGCTCATGGCATCACGCCAGTGGTTGATGTTGTCCGTGTGCCGAAAGTGAAGCCCGGCTGCCTGCAAGAGAGGAGCTGGGGTCAGGCTGAACCCCACTTTCTACCACCCCTGGGGTGCCCCTTGCCCCCAGACTGTAGCCATGGTTCATGCCTGTGATGTTTTAGTTTTCCTGAAACTTTTTCCCAGGCACTGTTCTGTCACCAAGAGCCACGTTTTCCTCACTGTAACCTTTGTTTGCATTCCTTTCCCTAGGAGGGACTTTTTCCTGATGTCCCTCTGACTTGACCAATGTATTGGAAGAAGTTTCCCTGTCTCCCACCCCTTGGGTGGTTCTTTGTAAAACAGCACAAAAAGAAGAAATTCCCAGAGTAATAAACAATTTGAAGTCACTCAGCCTTCTAAAAATTTCGGAGTCCGTGTTGTTGTGATCTTGAACAGCATCACCAGACCAACCCAGCCAAGGCAGGAGGTTAAAGACAGAGGTGATGCCCAGCTCAGGGGCCCCAGTGCAGCCACCTCCAAACCACCCCTCAGTGACTGCTGCCAGCGAGTCCCTGCTCACTCTGCACTCACCAGCAAGGGAAAGGTTTGGGGGGACACTCCAAGGGGTACTTACACCCTCACCTTGTACCGTGTCTGTTCAGGGTCGTAGATCTTCTTCAGTGGGACGATGGCAGGGGCAAAGCAGTGCCCCAGCTTGGCCAGCAGGACCCCGTTGCGCAGGGTCTCCTCCAGCTCCGTGGGTGGGGGCAGCCCCTCGCCCAGACAGGCCTCCATCCAGCTGGGGGGGCAGAGACAGGGCACGTCACAGACCCCCAGCAGAAAAGCACCCAAAGGACACCCCCCCCCAGCCCCATTTCAATAAATCCTCCCTGGCAGGGGAGCTCAGCCCTCAGGTTTTCGCTGCTGGGTGGTTTTTAGTTTGAGTGTAGGGCTGAGCATCCCCCCCCAAAAAATCTAAACCCCCAACCAGCTCTGAGGAGACACAAAGCCCCAGGATCCAGGCAGCATTATAACCACTCCCCACCCCTTCTCCTTGTCCCTCCCCTTAACACCCTTTTTCCCCCCAAATCTGAGCTTGGGGGTCTCCCCAGGTGCAGCCCCACCGCTTGGCTTCCTCCAGGTGACACAGGTACTGGTAGGCAACGTTCTGCCTCCTCTGTTCGTCCATCTCGTCTGCAGTCAGGCGCTCAGCTAAGAAAAAAAAGGAGGCTTGCCATCTGAGCCCCCTGCTCAGGGAGGATTTCTGCAGCCCCCATGGCCACTGGAACTGAGATTTGGGAAAGGGAGCCAGGCTGTGGGTGCAGCAGCCTCCCACAGCCCTCGTGGGAGTGGCCACCAGCGTCACCACCGGGCAGGCCCCTCTGGCAGTGGGAGGAAAGTTCCCAGTTTCCCTTTTTCCCAAATAACGGCTGGGACTGGGGTGGGGGAGGGCACAGAGCAAGCACTGGGGAGGAGTTGGGGGAACACAGCTACAGGTTTGGGGTCCTGTGACACTGAGGCACCCATCACTTCTGGGGGGCACCCGGCTGCCCCCCAACAGCCCATTCCTCAAAATATGTCACCCCCCAGTTTGTCCCCAGCTTGGCACCTTGCCACCGACATCCCTCTACCCACGGGCAGGCGTGCCTGCTCCCCTCAACCCCCTGCTCCCCCAGACCCGACAGTTCCCCCCATCCCTCTGCACGCCGGGTCCCTGTCCCTCCCTGCACCCCACACCTGCCCGGCCCCACAGCCCCCTGTCCCCCCCAGCCTTACCTGTCCACCCCAGCCTACCTGTCCCCACACCTGCCTGTCCCCCTGCTTTACCTGTCCCCCTCCAGCCTTACCTGTCCCCCCACACTCCCTGCACCCCCCCTGCTCCCCACAGCCCCTGTCCCCCCAGCCTTACCTGTCCCCCCCAGCCCTACCTGTCCCCCCAGCCTTACCTGTCCCCGCCTCACCTGTCCCCCCCAGCCTTACCTGTCCCCCCCCCCCGCCTTACCTGTCTCCCCCCAAGCCTTACCTGTCCCCCCCCCTTACCTGTCCCCCACACTCCCCTGCACCCCAGGCCTGTCTGTTCTCCCACCCCCCGCACCCCAGCACCCGCCTGTCCTCTCCCATCTCGCTGCACCCCAGACTCGCCCCCCCGCACCCCTGACGTGCCCGCTCCCTTCATCCTCCCGCACCCCCGGAGCTGCCGCGCCCGCACCCCGGGCAGCCCCCCGGTGCCGGTGCCGGTGCCCGGTCACTCACCGCGCCCCGGTCCCGGCCCCGCTCCCTCCATGGCCGCTGCGGCTCCGCCGGCTCCGCCCGCGGTTTGAATCTCCCGCCGCCCACGTGGCTCCGCGCGGGGCCTGCCGGGCACGGCACCGGGACACGGACACGGGATATGGGGTACGGGATACGGATACAGAGACACCGGGACACGGGATACCGGGATAGCGGGATACCGGACACTGGAATACCGAGATACCGAGATACTGGGACACCGGGACACCGGATACCGGATACAGAGACACGGGATACCGGGACACCGGGACACGGGATACCTGGAATACCGGGATACCGAGATACTGAGACACGGGGGATACCGGATACAGAGACACCGGGACACCGGGACACGGGACACCGGGATACGGGATACCGGACACTGGGATACCGGGATACCGAGATACTGGGACACCGGGCTACCGGGATACCGGATACAGAGACACCGGGACACCGGGACACGGGATACCGGGCACGGGATACGGGATACCGGACACGGGACACCGGGACACCGGATACCGGACACCGGGACACCGGGATACGAGATACGGGACACGGGATACCGGATACCGGACATACACGGGATACCGGACAGATACCGGGACACCGGGATACCGGGATACCGGATACAGAGACACCGGGACACGGGATACCGGGACACCGGAATACCGGGATACCGGATACAGAGACACCTACCGGATACAGAGACACGGGACACCGGGACACCGGGATAGCGGGATACCGGACACTGGAATACCGGGATACCGAGGTACTGGGACACCGGGACACCGGGATACCGGATACAGAGACACCGGGACACGGGATGGGCACCGGGACACGGGACACCGGGACACGGGATACCGGACACTGGGATACCGGGATACCGAGATACTGGGACACCGGGACACGGGATACCGGATACAGAGACACCGGGATACCGGACACCGGGCACCAGAACACCGGGACACCAGGACACCACACACACCGGACACCGGGACACAGGGACACTGGGATACCGGGATACCGGACACCGGGACCCCGAATACCGGGACACTGGGACACTGCTACACCACACACCGGACACCGGGACACCGGACACCGGGCTCGGGACACTGGGACACTGGGACACCAAACACTGGGATGCCGGGCACCGGGACACCGGGACACCGGGGAGCGGCGGCACCGCGGGAAAGCGTGTGTAGCCCTTTTCTCTGTTTTTCTAAAGTTTTTCTAGAGTTCCTTCGGCCTTCTGATGATTTACTTTTTGTAACAGAGTTTCTCACAGATTTTCACATAAACAAGCTGTTGTTACTGTAACTGTCCCGTTACGTGTACATTCTTCTCATGAGAAGAAAACTGTTAATAAACTGTTAAGTTAACCAATGTAGTTAGAAAAGAAGATTTTTCTTCCTCCAATCCATAGTCACCGTTAAAATTCTATAAATGTAAAATCTGTAAATAAACTGCCCTTTTTTGCCTTAAATATCTCAGCACGAGTGTCAATTCTTTTGTGTCGTATTGCGACAAGCGTGGGACACTCTGGGGAGCCCTGGGGAGTGGGACACACTCTGGGGAGCCCGGTTTAGCCCTGGTTCGTGCCTGAGATGTTTTGGTTTCTCTGAAACTCTTTCCCAGAGAGTTTTCTGTCAAAAAGAAACACGTTTTCCTGACTGTAACCTTTGTTTCCATTCCTTTCCTAGGAGGGACTTCTTCTTGATGTCCCTCTGGCTTGACCAATGTGATTGAAGAAGTTTGTCTTTCTCCCACCCCTTGGCTGGTTCTTTGTAAAATAGTATAAAAGGGAAGAAATTCCCAGGTGATAAATCGGAGTCATTGTCAGCCTTTTAATGTCAGAGTCCACGTCGTTGTGATCTTGAACAGCATCAAACCTTGGCACTGGGGCTGGGCACACAGGGTGCCCATGGCTGAAGGGCTGCTGGGGGACTCCCGGGCTGTGCCAAGGGGTCAGCGCCGTGCCAGACCAAGGAGGTGCCACCTGGCCCCGGCGTGCCCTGTACCCTTGCTGCTCTGAGCCCATCCATCAACCTGCCTCAAAGCACCAACCCACCCCTGCGCGGAACGAGCCCCCAGCACCTGGCACAAGCTGCTGAGACAGCGAGGAGCCGGCTGTGCCATCCATCACCGGCTGTGCTGTCCATCAGACAGCTTTCCCACCCCTCCATCACGGGGCTCACACCGGCACTGCTGTGCTGAGTTGCCATGGCACTGGTGACAGGGATGAAACCGGAGCCAGCACAGCCATTGTGGGACGTGCTTTCCCCTGGAACAGGCCTGGCTTTGTCCCAGCCTGTGCCACCACCTGCCACGCTCCGTCTCTCAGAACCCGGCTGTGCTCCAGCACCGGGCGCTGCTGTCCCTCACCAGGGGCTGCGACCTGCTCCAGGAAACTTTCCAGGCAGCACAACTGCGGAGGTGCCTCAGACATCCCTGCAGCAGAGAGTTGTGGCAGCTGCAGTGGTGGGGATGCCCTGTCCCTCTGCTCCCTGCTCCCGGCACCCTCTGCACCCGAAGAGCAAACGGTGAGTGTGTGACCCCGGTTATTCTGCTCCCCAAAAAGCACCCCAGCAACATCCCACTCTGTGCTGTGCTGTCCCTCCTCCTCCTCTCCTCCTCCTCCTCCTCCTCTCCTCCTCGTCCTCTCCTCGTCCTCCTCCTCCTCCTCCTCCTCCTCTCTCCTCCCCCAGTGACTTCTTTTCTCTCTCGTGGCCGCCGAGGTTTGTGGGGTCCTCCATGGGAAAGGCCTTTTTCCTCCCTGAAACTTTACAGCAAACAGGCTACGAGAGGTCCCGAATTTTTCATAAATAACACAAAATAACGCTTCTCCTTTGAAGTGCTCCCTGGCAGGGCCATGCTGGCTCGGCTGCCTGAGCACCTCTCCTTCTCTCTTGCAGGCAGGTGGCTGCCCCTGCCCATGGATTCGGAAGAGGCTGCTGATCTGGGGGTGCAGCCCAGCACCCCCACAGAACCCACTGCCCCCTCTGCCCCCACCACCACCACCCCCGCAGCCCCCACAGCCCCCAGCAGCCGCAAGAAGAGCCGGAAGAAAAAGAAGGAGAAGGCTGAGGCCAGGGAAGCTGCTCAGGAGGGAGGGGATGGGGCGGCAGGGCGGGTGGATGCCATCGAGGGGCTCACACGAGCTGGGCACCGGGCGCTGGCTCTGGGGGCTGGGCGGGAGGCAGTGGGGCTCTTCAGGAAGGCCCTGCTCCTTTCCAGGGACACAGCGAGCCCCCAGCTCCACAGGGCTTGTGCCTTCAACCTGGGGGCTGCCTACGTGGAGGCTGGGAAGCCCGAAAAGGGCCTGGAATTCCTCCTCCAGTCCCAACCCTCGAAGCGCAGAGCAAGGAGCGCTCGGGGAGCCTTCATCTCAACCTCGGGGCGGCTCACGAAGGGCTCCAGGATTTTCCAAAGGCTCTCGACGAAGCCGCTGGCCAGGCCGGTGCTCCGCGGGCCGGCGGCCGAGCAGAGAGCTGCCTGCAGATGGGCTGCTGCTACCTGGGCATGCGGGAGCCGGCCCGAGCCGCTCGCTGCTTCCTGGAGCGGCGCGGAGCTACGCGGCGGCGGAGAGCCCCGGGCGGCGGCCGTGGCTCTGAGCAGGGCAGGCGGCTCCATGCTGCAGAGCCGGCGGTTCCGGGCAGCCGAGATCGCCAGGGTCCTGGCCCGGTGCCGCTCGCTCTGCGAGAGCATCCCCGACCGGCGCTGCGAGGTAACGCTGCGCCGCACCCCCTTCACTCTCAGAGCCCTCCCACGCCTGCTTTTCCTCTGTGAAAAACGATGTTTCACCTTTTTATATTTATATTTATATTTATATTTATATTCTATTTATATTTATATTTATATTTATTATTTATATTTATTATTTATATTTATTATTTATATTTATTGAAAATAAAATAAAATAGAAATAAAACGACAATTAGGAGACAGGAAAAAGATAGTTACTCAGCTGAGGGTGCAAAGTAACACACCGTCTGTCTTCAGATTCGTTGTTTTAAGGACCTCTGTGTTACATATTTAAAATAAGCTAATACATGATTTAAATGTTTATGTTGTTTCAAGATCCCCTAAATATACAATTTATCTGTAGGATTCCACACAGTCTGGGGAGGTGTTGTAAATCTCTCTCTGAATATTCAAACTCTTAAAGGATCAATTGCCTTTCTAATCTCCAGGAATGCCAGACATCCCTTCTGTTTT